>SOPF01027007.1:0-41438 GCA_012979155.1 Hypericum perforatum | reverse complement strand
AAAAGATAAAACCGTAGGTAAGATAATCAACCTGCAGCACAATTCAATGCGATGCAAACAAAGAGAACGGGAATTGGGCTGATTTAGATACCTTTGTATAGCCGATTCAGTAGCGTCATGACGATAGCTACTTCAACCATGTTCCTTCTGCTACCGGCATCATCCTTCTCTTCTCTTCCGCCAAAAACATTAATGAACGAGAAAGGACCAAACATCGGGCCTGGAAGAAACTCTTTCTCGTAACTCGGACACAGGACCCTTGGAGCATCAACAATTTGATTGTCATAGAAGTGTGCATTGGGGAAGCAACTGATCGAGGGATGCATTCTGTACTGTGTCTTCAGCAGATTCTTTGACAAGCCAAGTGAACTCAGCCTTTCGAATAAACTTCTTCCAAACCCAGCTTCAGCAGAAACCTGAATCCAAACAATTCCTATCAATACAAGGGAAGGGCTGACGCATACACAAACAATTAGATATCAGATACGGGAATAAAATCGCATACTTTGCTCACTACTGTTGAAGGTAACTGACACTCGTCACCGATGAGGACTGCATGCCTGACATCCCGAATTTGCATTGCACTTGCTGACTCGCACTCTCTCAACTGTGCAGCCTCGTCGATAACCAACAACCTTATTGGTTCTACTCCCACGAAGTTCAGCTTGTGCGAGCTGGCGGCGGTGCAGAAAATTATGCACGCATTCTGAAAGCAGAATTTCTCGACCGAGCCCGTCTTCACATCCAGCTTCATTAAAGAACTCTGGATGGATTTCAATAGTGAAGTGCATTGATCTCTCTTCAGCCACAACTGTAGTGGAACACCGGAAAGGATGAGAGCTGAACTTGCTAATGCCAGCTCCGTTGAGAAAACCTCCCTTACCTCTTTGGAATTAACATAATCCGAATACAGAAATGTTTCGAATTCGTCCAACAACTTGACAAGTGCCGACATTCTTTCAACATTGTCCCTCCCGACTATGCTTTCTGGTACATGAGTGCACCAAGTCGAGAGACATCTTCGGAGAGGGTTTGCAGTATCTTGGAATCTATCTCTAGCAAATTTAAGAAACGACTTCTTCCGGCCTCCTTCATTTTCCGTGTAAACCGAGTACTGAGAAGAACAATTTACGAAGAATTCTGTTGCCCCATTGAAAGAATTTCTCCATCCAATACCATTAAACGCAACAGAATCTTGCAGCCTTTCAACACGGTGATCCAAATGTATCTCGTCATTCTCAGAAGTAATATTCAGCCTCTCTCGATTGCCAAACAAAAGAATGTCCGCCAACGAACAAAATGAATCATCGTTCCCAGATTCTCTTCGATGAAGTTCTCTGGCAAGCTTCAGGACCCTTGATGCCACTTCCGAAACTGCAATATTTGATGGAGCACACACCAATGTCCTGCATTTCATCCTCAAGAGCATCATCAGCATCGTGCTGACCGTACTAGTTTTGCCTGTCCCGGGGGGACCCCAAATTAGCGAAACAGTCGACTTGTGTCTGCATCCAATCTTGTTAAGACAATTGAAAATAGCCCTATATTGGTACTCGTCTAATCGGTTTGGCATCTTCCTTGCTTCGACTTCCTCGTCCAATCGTTCGGTTCCCTCCGTAGAACATATGCTGCAAACTTTATCATTGCTAGCCTGCAAGCATAATTGGAGTTCTATCAGATACCACACACACTAACAATGGCAAACTCAATATTCGTCGTACCTCATAATCAGCGCATAGAACTTCGTTAACAAAATCTAAATTTCTTCTAGTGTGAAGTGCATCCCAAATCCTTCTGCTTGTGGTTATATTCAGCAAGAAGATAACGAAAAGTGGGTTCTGCGCCTCAAAATCCCAACTGCTCAAATCAGACGATGCCTTGACCCTGAAAGGGGTCCCATAATTACTTCCCGTGGCCATGTCGTTGTCATCGTCTATGAGATTGGCCACGGACACAAAAGTCCATGTCGTCCCCGGCCTCTGCAAGTCATTGGCCTTTTCAGGTTTGAAATCTGCCAGAATAAAAATGTCCCCGGGCAATATCTTGTATGGCTCTTTGCCACGGCAGTTGTTGCTGTTTCTCCAGAAACCGGTCCTCACATCAAACGTAAATTTCCCCCGCCTGCTCTCGCTGAATGATTTAACTTCAGCAAATGGTGCTTCTGCAATCGCCCAAATGCTCGAATGCAGTTGCGTCCGCGTTTCCTCTAACAAGGGAAGCTTATACGAATCAAAATACTGGCTCGCTGATCCGAAGATATCCGGAATCTTATCAACCTGCTGAACATTTACATCATGCATCAATATATATAGAATCTCCCACCATTTTTATACAGGCATAAAGAACAGACTCCAATACAGCTTGTATTTAGTTACCAAAGTCAAGTTGAACAAGTTTTAACCATTTTATGGTTAAAACTTGTTCACTTGTATATTTAATAAAAATTATACCTTTACGAAAAAATACAGCTTGTATTTGTGGCACACAAGCATTTGCTTGTGATAAAATAAATTTTAATAATGTTAATAAGTGCATATATAGTAAGCTTGATGATTATGGTTGTGTGATTCTATATTTGTGGCACACAAGCACTTGCATGTAATAAAAGAAACCCTACAAGGACTTGAAAGTAACAAGCATTTAGGGATCACTTCATCATCAGTTATGTTTGAACCATCACTAATTTCTTACAACAACAACAAAATTAAGGAAACCTTGTATTTTTTTGAGCCATCACTAATTTATTACAAGTACTTGTTTGTAATAAAAGAAACCCTCGAAGGACTTTGAAGATACAAGCATATAGGGCTCACTTTCTCACTAAGTTATGTTTGTACCACCACTAATTCTTATTACTCAAGTCACACCCTTGCATGTATCATCACAAAAAAATTTCAAGTACCTAAACAAACAAGTCCTTTCGAAAAAAAAAAACAAGGGAAAATAAACATGAGAAAGAGAGAAAGAAATGACCTTGTAAAGATTCTCATTGCAAATGTCGTGGAGAGACCAAGAGAACAGTATATCAGCTAACCCTTGGAATTTCTCCGAGCTTTGTCCCGTGTCCTCCATTGTTAAAGTCTCCCTGCACGAGGAAACTCCCTCGTCTACATCCTCCTTGCTAATGGTACGCTCTACTCCTCCCATGCCGATGATTAATTGCAATCACTTGTAATAACTTTGATTTCTTTCCCAGCTCTTTTAAAGTACAGATGAGAAGGAAGCTGGTTTTTTGTTCTACTTGGAAAGGAAAGGAAAGGAAACAACAGAGACCCTTTCTTCTCCTCTAAGTTTGCAGGTTTGGAGTAGTGAAAAGTGGGGTTTTTTTTTTAAATTTGGAGTTCACGTTTTTTTTTCCTTTCAAATTTGGAGTTAAAAAAAAAACCTTTTGCGGATCTGGTGTCAACTTGGAAACACGGATTTTTTTGTGTGTATCGTGATCAATACACGGAAAAACATCAATGTATCCAATAAACGAATTAAATATCTAAGACCACTACATAAATTTTTTATCCATGTGCTAGCCAATGCACGATAAAAAATTCATGTACATATTAATTTTTAATTTTTTTTAACACTCCTAGTAACCTTATCAAAACCCTCAAAAATAAAAAATAAGAATTCAAAAGTTAACCCATAAAAATATAAAACGGCCATAACTTCATTATAAATGTGATTTAAGGGTCCATCTGTTAGCGTCAGCCAATACACGGATAAAAAATATGTGCAATGATGTGATATTCCCAATACACAGATAAACATATTTTTTATCCGTGTGTTGACAAATATACGAATAGGAAATTTGTGTATTGGTCACAATTTTTTTATTCATGTACTGGTTACACGGATAAATAATTCGTGTATTGGTCACAATGCACAAAAAAAATATCAATGTATCCAGGTGGACACTAGATCAGCAAAAGAATTTTTTAATACTAAATTTGCAAAATAGGATGCACAATAACACCTTTAAAAAAACAAAGTGGGGATATATTTAGACTAAGGGTGTGCAAATGAGATCGAAATTTTCGAAATCCTGAATTTTTTTCGGTATTTGGGATTTTAGGATCGGGATATTATTCGACAGAGGTTTTTTCAAAAATTTTGGGAGTTTTTGTATTTGGTAGTAATTCGGGATTTATTGAGATTTTACCAAAATACCAAAATAACGAGTACTAAATTATAATTTTTTTATGTATATAAAACCGTTCCTCCCCTAACCATTCCTCCTTCCTCCTCTCTACTCTGTCTCCCCACCTCAAACCTCCTCCCTCCTAGACCTCCATTCCTCTTCCCTCCTCGGCCTCCCTCGTTGCCATACCTCCTCCCTCTCCCTCTAACCCTTCCTCCCCCGCCTCCATAACTCACCCCCTCACTCCTTTAGACTCTCCTTCCTCCTTCCTACTTCCTCCTTCCTCCTCTGCTGCGCTACCTCCTCCCCCTCTCTCTAACCCTTCCTCCCCAGCCTCTATAGCTCACTAACACACTCCCTTAGACCCTCTCACCCTCCCTTTCATTTGGGATTTTTGGGATTATCCCGAAATTTTAATTTAAGATCGAGATTATCCTAAATTTTTTTTTGGTAAGAGATCGGGATAATTTCTTTTTGCTATTTAGTATTCGAGATATTTGGGATTGGGATTTAGGGATTAGGATATCCCAAATTCTTACCCCTGATTTGGACCACCCATAACAGAGGGTACGCCCCTTGCCGACGTGTTCAATCATGATTGGTTAGGCACATGTGAATCCTTTAGCACGCGCAGTACTTCCACATATTAGGGGGCATACATGTCGTACTTCTAAACTATGCTGGCACCCCTACTTGGGCGGCGCAGATCAACTTTTGCCACGTATTGTCTTTTAAAAAATTTATACATTTTTTTAAAATTCTTTGTAATATTTCATACCATTTTGTTCAAACAAATTTTTTTATGTTGTTAATAATTTTATAAAATTATTTGTATCCAATAGTATAATTGATATGGTTTAGAAATTTTGTAAAATTTATGTGGCCAATAATTATTTCATAATTCTATAAGTATAGGTCATTCTCATTTCATTTTTCCTCACCAATTTAAAATCACTCCTCTCATCTTTTTATAATCCTTTCATAAATCTATAATCTTCCTTATTATATTTTTCTAGATATGGATCCCAATGAGTTTAGTCAAGATGATGATTGGATCGATCCTAGGGGCTTTAGTCCAAATCATGACTTTTTGGCTTATAATCTTAAAGTTTACTCCCACCTTAGCCAAAATCATTTTGAAATTCTAGATTCCTTCCAAAACCCACCAAATATCCAACCAAATTTTACCCCAAATCCACCAAGGCATCAACATAATATCCCAAATACTAACCAAATTTTAACTAAAACCTAGCAACGCCTCAACCTAATTTACCCCAATACCAACCAAATTTCTTCCAAAACTCTCTACCAAATAATCTCTAATTCCCATGAGGGTATTTCATAAGTTTTATTCATAACCAACCACTAGTATACTAACCAAATTTACCCCCAAAATCCACCTAATGCCTCAATAACCAAATTTTTGGCAAAATCACTCAAGGCCTCAACAACCTTCTTACCATTTGAAGGGCGATATGTTACCAGAAAAGAATGATGAAAGAGCTACATCAAAAATCTACAATCTTAAAGAAGACACTACTCTAATGTCTACTTATATTCAGAATAGTGAAGATATCATACTCAACAATAATCAGAAGGGCCAAGGCCTTTGAGTTTGAATCAAAGCATTGTTCGAGCAAGCTCAAAAAGAAAATCTTCTTATGATTAATTGAATCAACATAAGGCAAATGAAAAGTCATGCTAAACGGGTTATCTAGCCTGTGGCAGGTGGATTAAGGCATACACTAAGGCAAAATGACACCTTAAGTGTGGTTACATTGATGCGAATATTGTGACAGAAGCTCAACAAATATATTTTGGTACGCACTACAAAAAATTTGTTGACTGGGATGTATTTACTGAAGTTATGCGTAATCATCCAAAATAGAACTCTAAATTATAGGATTCCATAGTTAGCTCTCTGAAGAAGTCATCGAATGTAGAGAGCGGTGGAAGTTCTAAACAAACATGAACCATAAAAGAGGAGGAAAATGCAGTCCTTGTCGACCCTCTTACTCCGATGAGCCAAAGATTGATAATGTTGAATCCAATTAGCAGAGAAGTTGCAAAAAAATAGACTACATCTAAAGGAAAGGAAAAAACCATTACAAACGATGATTCGTTCAATACAAATTTAGAGCGACTGCACATCATCTGCGACAAAGCAAAGGCTAATGCTTAAAAGGTGTTAGCCGCCATACAATTCCAGGAGGAAAGAAAAGCTTGACACAAAAAGTTGTTGAAATCCTTGGTTGATCTCGAAAAGACATATCCCTTGAAGAAGAAGAAATTAAGCGCGAGTTAATGCAACAACTGTTTTGATAAGTTAATTGTTCACTTTTTAGTTGATGTTATCTTATTTTATTTTAATATAATTTTCAATTAATCATATAATATGTTCTTAACTTAATATAAATTTTGTATTTTGGAAAATGATCATTTTTGTTAGCTCAGAATTAATTTTAATATTTGTAAATTTGTTCAATTTATTCAAATTTAATGTAGTTAGTTGTATCAAGGGCATGTCCCCAAATGCTTTAGGGAAAAACTAAATGTAGAGGCACAAACTAACGTGGACAACTATAAAACCAGGCGCAGCAATGGCCCCGGGCATGCCCGGGGCAGTCCACATCAGCAAGTGGGAGGGGAGGGTAGAGAAAAGTGCCGCATATTTTGACCAGCCCCGAGAAGTGAGGGGCTTTTGAAAGCCCTCATGAATAGTTGGGGTAGTGGGCCCCAGCTCCTTATTTAATTGCATTTATTTTTTTTGGTTTTTTTTAATCTAAACTTTATCCTACTTTGTATATTTGTCACAATATTATTCAAGCCCAATATTTTTAAAGATAAGATTTGAGTTGGAAAAAATCTTATAATTATCTATTGAATTTTATAAAATTAAAAATAACTAACTTTGGATTAAATAAACTGCATATATTTAAATAATCTTAAAGCATAAATTAAAGAAAATGCATATATTACAATAATTTGAAAGCATAAATTAAAGAAAATGCATATATTACAATAATTTGAAAGCATAAATTAAAGAAAATACAAATATTACAACATTCGTAGACAGAAATTACATAGAAATATAACATTCAATTTCCAAACAAAATGGACAATAGGTGACGTTTCATAGCTTCGTCTTTAGGGGAGAGATGTTCTTTCATCGACATTGTATTAAAAACTTCCATTTGTTTCATTTGTAAATCCAATTCTTTCATTTTGCGCTTATGTTGTTGTCTTGCTATTCTAGTATGTTCCCTCTGCTTGTTGACCTCTATTTTCACCTTGTAGGCCTCTATTTTCTTGTTCATCAATTCTAACTCGGAGAGCCGGGTCATGCGTAATTCTCATATTTCAACAGCAATATCATCAGCAATAACTTTTTCCTTTCCTCTTTCTTCTTAGCTGCATCTCTACCTATAGGACGCACTATTGATAATGATCCACTAATTGGAGTATCCGGATAGGTAGGGATTGAATATTCGGCTTCATCACTCGTTTTAGTTCTTTTTGAACTTCCACTACTTTCCACAAAGTCCTGCTCAACCTCCGGAGGACAATAGGTTGTGGTATGTTGTACATCCAAACTCCACTTTGGATATTTACACATAACTTTGTTAAACACAAGCAAGTCAGAAAATTTGTTGTTGGTGTTACCTGAATATATTGACTGTGCTTCTCGCTCTACGTCAGCCATGCTCATGCCGCTTCATTTTCTTCCAAGCGCTTGTTTGTACGCACCGATCCATTTTTGGGCATTTGCATTAAGCCGTTTGAAATGACCTTTCATTTGGTCCACACTTCTTAGTCTTATTTCTTCTGGATTTTCAGCTTGAGCATCACTGTACAAGACGTTCACGCATGCCCAAAGTGCTAAACCTTTCTGGTTGTTTCTGATTGTACTATCTTCACTACAGAAGATGTAAGAAGACATTATAGTTATGTCTTCTTTAACACCCCAACCAGTTGCTGACCCTTTGGTCACTCTCTCGGATCGAGCATTATGATGTTCATAAATGGGAATCTGGGAAAGATTTGGTGAAAATTGAGAGTTCCAAAATGGATCAAAATTTGGGGAGTTGTGATTATATGGATCCATAGTAGATAGATAGAAATTTGGTTTTGATGTGAAGTTGTAAGTTGAAATATGCAGTCTATTTATAGAAATTTTCTTCCCATCTATCGTTCTTCCCATCTACCGTTCTTTTTTCCATCCACCTTTCTTCTTTCCTATCTACCTTTCTCCTTTCCTATCTACCTTTCTCCTTTCCTATATACCAAATTCTATCTACCTTAATTTTTTCTATATACCGTTCTTCTATCTACCTTTCTTTTTTCTATCTACCAAATTCCATCTACCTTTCTTTTTTCTAGCTACCGTTCTTCCATATACCTTTCTTTTTCCTATATACCGTTCTTCTATCTACCTTTTTTTTTTCCATCTACCGTTCTTCTATCTACCAAATTCCATCTACCTTTCTTTTTTCTATCTACCGTTCTTCCATCTACCTTTCTTTTTTCTATCTACCAAATTCCATCTACCTTTCTTTTTTCTATTTAACCCTATCTTACCTCCTTCTTCTCTTTACTCTAAACTCATTTTTCCACCTAACATGGCTCATAATTCTGATTCGAGTACCACCACTAATTCAAGTTCTGACTCTTTATTGGGTAGAGAGTATGATGAATGGGTAGATAAAATCTATGATCAAAATAAACACATAGATGGCCTACTTGAGGATTTCTATGTAAGAAGAGATATGCAAAATGAGGGAGAAGCAAGTACTCAATGTACACGGAGAAGCCTGAATAGAGAACGCCAAGTTGGGGAGGAGCGATTGATGGCTGACTACTTCACCGACTCACTAACATATCTACCTAATCTCTTTCGCTGTCGATTTCGTATGCAAAGATTGATATTCCTCTAAATAGTTGAAGTAGTAAGTGTCTCTGATCCATATTTCCAACAGAGACGAAATGCTGCTGGTAATCTAGGACTTTCAGCACTCCAGAAATGTACTGCTGCTATAAGGGTGTTAGCCTATGGAACATCACCTGATGCTATTGATGAGTACCTAAGAATAGGTACATCAACAACTAGGGTAGCTATCATGAAGTTTGTCGATAACGTAATTTCTTACTGTGGTGCCGAATACCTAAGGAAGCCCAATGAATAAGATTTGGAACGTTTGCTCTATATCGGTGAACAACGTGGATTCCCAGGCATGATAGAAAGTATTGAGTGCATGCATTAGGAATGGAAAAATTGTCCTACTGCATGGACTGGACAATATGCGGGCAGAAGCAGGAAGGCAACAATCATTTTGGAAGCTATTGTATCATATGACTTATGGATTTGGCATGCATTCTTTGGAACACCAGGTACGTGTAATGATATTAATGTGCTGCAGCGATCTCCTGTTTTTAATGATATATTAGAAGGTTGGAGTCCAAAAGTGAATTACATCGTTAATGGTGTTCGGAGAGAAATAACATATTATCTTACAGACAGAATTTATCCCAAATAGGCTGTGTTTGTCAAGTCAATTATATATCTCCAGCAACTCAGAAACATAAGTTGTTCGCTCAAGCTTAAGAGGCCTGTAGAAAAGATGTTGATCGAGCTTTTGGAGTACTGCAAGCTCATTTTGCTTTCATCAGACGTCCATGTCTTCTTTGGGACAAAGAAAAAATGGGAAGAATCATGATGGCTTCTATCATATTACACAATATGATCGTAGAGGATGAACGAGATACATATCTTCGTTACTATGATTCGACATAATTTCTTAATGATACTCCTACATGAGATGATGATGATGATGGACAACCGCCTGAGTTCTCTACTGAACGAATTAGCAACTTAGCTAGTTATATGAGTGCTAGAGAAGAACTCCACAATAGACATGCTCATAATGCTCTAAAAAATGATCTCATTGAGCATATTTGGCAGAAATTTGGAAATCGTAGTTAATTTTTAATTAGCATTATCTGCATTTTTAATTTATCATTTTGCAATTTCTATGTAATTTGAATTATTGGTAATTTAATATTTTTCAATGAAAATTTTTAGTATTTTATTTTTCGAAAAACATAATTTAATACGAAGTACCTTTCTTTCTATTAACGAATATAAAAATGTGAATTAATAGATTAAATTTAATTGGGTTGATAATGTAGAAAACAGATATATTAATTATTTATTGGCTGAGGTTGAGTTGGTCTGGGACTGCTGCTATGGGTAAAAAATTGTGTTTGGGGCTGAGCTCATGTTGATAAATGAGAAATTAATTAAATATTCCGGGGCTGTGTTAGTCCGGGGCTACTACTGCACATTGTCTAATGATGGCATGCCCCCGGGTGGTCTTAGATTTTTGCTTCATCTTCCGAGCTTTCCCAAAAAAGTAATGATGTGTTCCTGTCGCTGTTTCGACTCCTGATGTCTACATACGTCCTTCTCAAAAAATATATATACATACATCGTTTTTTTTATTGGATTCAGTCATGTATGTACAAAATAGTACAGAATTGTCCTGTACTATTTTTTTACCTCATTTTACACCCCCAAACTCCCCTAAATTACAAATCTACCCCTCTGGCCCAAATCCCCTACCTCCCCGCTTGAATGAGCTAACTGCTCATCCGCCATGTCTCCGACAAAGCATAGTCTGGTTCTGCTGGCCCTTTCCCTGCTAGGGCTAGGGCTAGGACTCGATCCCTCGGCAGCGTTCAAGGTGTCCTTTCGTGTGAAAGACGTCCTCCCCGTGCTGCCTCATCAGGTGTCGTGGCCGGTCCTGAACAACCTCAACAGCACCGTCGATCTCCTCCCCTACTTTGTCGGGATGGTTGCTCCCGGTAACGGCACCGTCAAGTGGAAGGGCGCCTGCTTTTACGAGAACGAGGCTCGCCTAGATTTCACCGGCGACGATCGCACCGAGGATCCCCGCCTAGGCGGTGGCGTCCTCTACCTCAAGGTTCTTGGCGAATCTCCCACCGAGTCATTCCCTATTTTTTGGGAAACGAAAACAAAAGTTCGTTCCTTCATATATACTTGTAATTTTATCTTTGAAATTACAAACTTTTTTTTGCTGTGGGGCAGAAAATTTTCATTTTTGGTTCCAATAGTACGTAAGAGGCTCGAAATTTGGACGTATAATGAGTTCCTTGTATTCATTTCATTTGATCTTACTATACTTGGATGTATCGTATCTACAGTCTGTGACTTTACAGAACTGGAAGAATGACTAAAAGCTAGTTTTGTAGTAAATTAAGGAGGGACACTCTGGCTTTGAGCAATCTTCTGTAGACACATTCAAATTCTTCCATGGTTTCTTCGATGCTGGACTCCACTGCCTCGAGTCCCTTGAGCACATCTTGGACCTTGACGGGGCTGGACTTCTTGCCAACAGCCTAATTTATTAATTTTTTCTTAGTTAGAAACTTTTATAGTGTTAGTTAGGTTCAATAGAGATTAATTTTAATTGGTGGCGTGTTTTTGTTAGAATTTCTATATCTAAGGTTTTAGTGGTTCGGTGGACTTTTTTTGCTTTTTTTATTAATTAAAATAGTGGAAGAGAAATGAAGGGGGTGGGGGAGGGTAGGAGAGGGCGGCATATCGATGAATAAAGCATCGTGTATTGGCGTTTCCGATGAAGAAGAGGGGGAGAGAGGAGAAGCGATAAGAGGAAAATAGTGAAACTGGAGAGGCTACTTTGGCATTTTTGATTGAACAAATTCAAATAGTTTGTTCTGATAAGTTTGAATAGTTTGTTCTAAAATGTTCGAATATTTTGTTCTGATATGTTAAAATGGTTTGACCATGTATGTTCAAATAGTTTGGTCATATACATTCAAATAGTTTGACCATGTATGTTCAAATGGTTTGGCCATATACATTCAAATGGTTTGGTAACTGTGTTCAAATAGTTTGTTCATGTATGTTTAAATAGTTTGGCCATACACGTTCAAATAGTTTGGCCATGTATGTTCAAATGGTTTGGCCATGTACGTTCAAATGGTTTGGCTATGTACGTTCAAATAGTTTGGTTAACTGTGTTCAAATGGTTTGGTCATGTACGTTCAAATGAGTTGGTTAACTGTGTTTAAATGGTTTGGTCATGTACGTTCAAATAGTTTGACCATGTACGTTCAAATGGTTTGGCCATGTACATTTAAATGGTTTGGCCATGTACGTTCAAATAGTTTGGTAACTGTGTTCAAATGATTTGGCCATGTACATTTAAATAGTTTGGTTAAATGTGTTCAAATGGTTTAATCATTTACGTTCAAATAATTTGATCATGTGCGTTCAAATGGTTTGGCCATGTACGTTCAAATAGTTTGGTTAAATGTGTTTAAATGATTTGGCCATGTACGTTCAAATAGTTTTGGTCATGTAACATTTGAATAATATTTGATTAAATTCATTTAAAAAAAATCATAATTGATATTAACAAATTAATTATTTAACATTATATATATATGCTAAATATAGTATGGATTTTAACTATTAATGATAAAAAAATGAAGATTATCTATGGTATGTAGATTCTACATCATTTGAACTTTTCCTTTTAATTAAACACTCAAATACTTAATTTGTATCTTTGATGTTAATTCTTTTATTGAGTCACATTTCTTTTGGAATACTTGTGAGATTTACCAATGCAAGGTGAGTAGGATAGCAACGGATCCTACTTCCTTTCTAAGAGGTCGGAAGTTCAAACCTCATTTTTTGTGAATAAGGAAAAAACCTTGTTTGGGAGAGGAACAAAGCTCATAGTCATCTAAAGTCCCGAAAATTTAAGCCCAATAAGCTAAACTTAAAATTAAAAAAAAATACTTGTGAGATTTTGAGCATTATTATATGGGTTAGCTATAAGATGCAAAAGTGGAAGACGACCTACTGCGTTTTAGGTTACGTAAGCTTCCCGCATGAGAGTTAGGATTTTTTACGAGTATATTTTCATGTAATATTTCTTTATTTTATTTTTTTTCTATGACTTTAGTATTAATAAAGATGAACTTATTTAAAAAAAAAATTAGTGAAGCATTATTGTAATTATCAAATATCATCTTTTAACATAAATGATGTAAATTGGGGACAACAATTGATGGACATTCGTGTGAACGTTATGGGACAGAAGAACTGAATTATGCTTTGCTTCCTCAACACATTAGAGAATCCAACATCCCCCCAATGACGAGGCGCTGCGTGTCAGAACGCCACGACACGCTGACGACGCGGGCCGACGTGGCCCGTTTTTGACGTGGAACATGGTCACGACACTGTAGCGGGAGTGCGAATGCGAGTGGTCTTAGCATTTGTTTAAGGATTTAGCATTTTTTAGTTCCTTTTTTCAAAAGAGAATGTGATAATCTCTCAGAAAGGGCTCCAGCTGGTGTTCTAGACTAATTAATTTATCGAACATGATCTCAAATAATGAATATTATATTAGTTTCATTTAATATTATTATATTTTACAGCAAAGGATAAATTTGGGCCAGTTCACCAAATCCCTGGTAATAGTTATGGATTAGAAGAGTCCGTGACAATATTTACATAATCCGTAGGTGAACATTATTATATAATTTGTTGGTACATTTTTGGGCTGTAAAAATGTTGGGGTTAGTTTTTTTTTTATAGATTCCATATGGGCAGCCACTATCAGCAATTCGGTGAGTCACTTTATTTTAATTTTTTCTTTCTTTTCTGCTTTTTCTATTTTCTTTTTGTATCGAATTTCATGTTTCTTCATCAGACAGCCCTTCCACGCCTGCTTTTTTAAAGAAAAAGCTGCCAGGAGGACATATTTTTTTTTGAGCATAAAACAAGCTTCATTGCAGATAATAGGCAGACACAATTCGTACATCCAATTACACACCAGAACTAAGAAAGAAAAGAAACAACAGAAGCTGCATCAGCAGACAAGGCAGCCAGGAGGACATTTTGGTTTCTCTCTATTAGGATGTGTGAAGTGATCGACGCACTTTCACATTTCACTTTATCTCAACAGCACAATTTTAAAACACACCATAATTTTACATTTTTTTCTGAATGTTTAGAATTCAGAATCGAGTTCTTGTATTTACAAAATATTTTTTTCTAAAAATATTTTTTTATTTGTGATATTTAAATTGAAGACTTTTTACAACTTAATCAATTAGTCGGTGTTCCAATTGGCATTTGATATACGTATTTTGAAAAGTATTTGATCGTGAAACAGAATGGATGTTTTATCGGTTTGTAAGGAAGTATATTTTCTGGGAAGTGCATTTTAGTACTGTAACCGTTTTTCATTTCAATACTTGTATTTGTGAACTAGCGAAGAAAGCAGAGTGAAGATAAACACCACAATGGAAATCCTGGGTATACCAAAGAACAAAGTTCAGTGGCATTGTATCTGACATTGGTGACGCTGCCGTCGGTGCATATATGCAAATATATGTATGTTAGATTTGTTGCACAAAAGTTTTCTTTGCTTCTTTTTCGAGACTTAAAATTTTGGTCGGGTTGGATGGATATTTCTTGAAGAAGGTTATGGAAGATCAACTACTTTTAGTAGTAGCCAAAGATAAGAATTTGAATGTATCATTTGACTATCTTTGTGATCTATGCGAAGATAAGTGTTCAGGGTGCTGGTTTTTTAGAGAATTTAATCGATGATTTTGGAAATCCAAATGACACTAAGATGGTGTGTATGTCGAATAAACATAAGGCAGTATGAAGTACGTGTTAATAAAGTGTCAAAATGTCAAACCTCGATATCTGGTTTGAAATGTTTTAAACCACAGAGTATCAAAGTTAAAAAGTGCATACCATATAGTACTAAAGTGAATATTTTCCTTGATAATTGTATTTTTTAGTGATTGACCACATGACAATCCATATGGCGACCCACTTAGACGTGGCACACTAGGTGTCCAAAAGAGTTGCGCGTATCATTAAAATGCAAACTTGAATCACTAATTTTAGGCATTTTGGGCCATATGGTATCCAAGTCAAAATGTCTAAATTATAAGGCACTAAAATGAATTTTTTTCCAAAAATGAAGATTTTAAGTTTTATATTGTACAAACGAATGTTATTATGATCACATATTGTACTGATTTAGCTTAGCAGAAACTCAGTCAAACAAAGTGAGTTGATGACAAATGCCAATCTTTTAAGCACGACTTCCGTCAGTGCATAAAAGAGTTGCCCGGTTAAGGATGGCCAGCAAGGGCAAAGGAAAGAACAGTGGAACAAACCCAGATGATAACTCGGCTATCGCCTTTACTATTTCTTATTTTTCAATATATCCTCTATTACATAATCACGTCCTTTTTAATAACGAAGTGGAGAATAAATCATAAAGTGCATTATAGTGTGCTCAGCCCTTCAGAATTCCTTTAGTTAGGTAATCTAATTACAAATGGGCAATTATTGCTACTTATTTTCACTACACAAAGTGCATTAAACTACCTTATCCAAATCAGAATGGAAGTTACATAGTAACTTTATTATAGTAAAGGCTACAGGATAAAGTTGTTTAAGTTACTTTGGTAACTTTGTAAAAGTCCTTACAACATCCTCCTCTCCTTGAGAACAAAGCTAATGCCAAACAGCCAATCTTGAAGGTGAAGGTAGTGGATCAAAATATGGTATAAAATCCACCACATTGAATGTCTTAGATATACCAGACTTATCCAGGAGGTCCATCATGTATGCATTGTCGTTGCCTAACACCTTGAATGGCCCAAACTTCTTTTGTTGCAACACACCCATATGAGCTGACATTCTCTCCTTCCAAAAATAGATCATAACTTGTTCTCCTGGTTGGAATATTTCCACACTTATAAATTTGCCAAACCCACTTACTCTTTCCAATATGATATTCTTTCCAACATGTTCCCTCAAATAAAGTCCATCAGGCTGAAGTTTGTATGAGCTTCATTGCCTCTTGTGCTTTCAAATAGGGTCATGTGTGCACAAGGGGTTATGGACTTCATAATGGGTTCAGGATCAACCCGCTCTAATACCATCTAATTGAATATGAAATGTGTGTTTACTAGCTTAATTCATATTGTCTCAACGTAGTTACATTTATACATATTTGTCAATACTTACTTGA
This sequence comes from Hypericum perforatum, assembly GCA_012979155.1. Lineage (NCBI taxonomy): Eukaryota > Viridiplantae > Streptophyta > Magnoliopsida > Malpighiales > Hypericaceae > Hypericum > Hypericum perforatum. The sequence continues at coordinate 25,187 of SOPF01027007.1, read as the reverse complement.
GCTACAAATAGAAGGAAATCAACTAAACAAGAAGGTGCAACTGTACAGGATTTTGAAGATTATTGTACATGAATTTCTATAGATATTCTGCAAATTCTGCAACTGGCCCAGTGCCCATATTTTTTAGATCGGATCACATGATTATTATAGCTAATGGTCACAGAGGAAATAAATCTAGATATATAACGTGGCAAAGAAAAACATCTATCATCTTTATTTTTCATAATTAGCTCCATCCAATATAAGTAATTGGATTTGTGTAGAAGTTAGCTACAATTTTACAGATTCTTCAAATTTTGCATATTTCTTCAAGTCACACCAATACTCTTCCTCAGGTTAGGGGTGAGTAAATATTAATCATCCTTAACTTGACAAAGATGAAGTTGAACCTGGCTGGTTATAGAGCTTTGGTAAAGAAATCAGTAAGTTGGAGCTTGCTGGGAACATGTGGAGTGCAAATGAACTTCTGATGCATTTTCTCTTTGATAAAGTAGTAGTCAACCTTGATTTATTTAGTTTTCTTATGGAAAATTGGGTCGGCAACTATGTGGATGGTAGTTTTGTTGTCACAGAACAGGTACATGCTTGTTGATGAGATGAAGCCAAGATCATGTAGAAGATATTTGACCTTGATGAGTGATGCGTGTGTAAACATGTGTCCAGTTAGCATTATTTGGGTATGTGTTAGTCATGTTTTGAGTCTGTTCCTGTCGTGTTTTGTGCATTTTTGAGTTATTTTATCGTGTTGTGTCGAGAAGTAAGATATCTATCAGTTTTGTGTGTTTTGTAGGTATTTGGAGGGAATGGCAAGCTGGACAATCGAGGTAGAGATCAAGCAGAACAGAGAAGAGCAACAGGAAATGTAGTGGACAGGTTTAGGCTTAGTTTATTGACTTTTACTAAAATGGGTGTAACTTTCTCGTATAAACTCCAAATTAAGTGATTCCAAGATGAGCAGATCCGTAACACCTGGATCTACAACTTTGATGTTCTACGTTTTGTGTGTTAAGGCAGACCCAACGGTCACTAGACCCATCAGTGGTCACTAGGGGTTACAAAAAGTGCATCTGAGAAGCCAGCGGTCGTTGGCCCAACCAGTGGTTGCTGGGCAGACAGAATCGGGGCCATTTTCAGATGGAATTTCACCTGTTTAGTGAGGTTATTATTTATGTATCTTGGCTAGGCTATATATAGGCCTTAAGCCTTAGGTTATACTCATTCTTGGCCAGTTTTCACGCAAGAGTCATTAGACCTAGCTTTTTATTTAATTGCTTCAAGGATTGTAATCGATAATTCAGATCTACAATCAACACGATATTTTCATATCTCGTAGTCAAGAGTTATTTTATATTCATCTGCTTGATTATTTATTGGTTGATTGATTCATATTGTGTGTTCTTGGATATATGACAACCTTAGTCCTTAGCACGAGATTATATCTATTTCGTTTTGTTTATTTATCTTTGCTTAGATATTGTTGTTAGGGTTTAGGATTGACAACCCTAGATTTGAATACAATCTTATTCGTAGCATTAGAATTACCAACCAATCACTTTGTTTCGATTGCTTAGATTAAAATTGGGAATTTATAATTCGGTAATTAGAGAATTGATTATTCTGTCCGTGTGGAGATAATCTTATTTATCACTATATTACTTGTGCAATTATGTTCTCTTGCATGTATTCTTAACCTGATATTTATTGCATCAAGTTTTTTACATTGTTGCTAGGGACAAATTTGAATCAATCTATCTTTAATATTAGATATAGTTTTCTTGATTTTGAGACTAAGTTTTACTACATCTTCACTGTTCATCACTGCGCTTAATCTTCTTTGTTGAGTTTTGTAGTTTAGTGAGAGTGTAGGAGGTGTATGCCATATACCCGTTCTGATAACTAATCCATTCTTGAGTACGATCCGAAGATTGAACAAACTTTCTGTTTGAGAAGAAGGAATTAACATAAGGACGAGATGGGAGATCGACAGGTAGTCAATGTCCCAACTAACAATGATAGAAGGCAAACATACCCTAGACTAGCTGATCTTAGGCCCAGTATTGCGTACCTAATGGTAGAAGCTAACAACTTTGAGATCAAGACTAGCCTTATTCAGATGGTTCGTCAAGACCAGTTCACGAGTTCTCCTTCAAAAAATCTTGTGAAGCACATTCACACTTTTGAAGACCACTACTTAATAGTCAAATACAATGGAGTCCCAATAGATGCCATCAAATTATGACTGTTCAAGCAAAGCTTAAAGAATGTTATTAGAGAGTGGGTGGATCTTAATATGCACTTGTTATTGAGGTTGTTACCAGTTGATCATTGGCCGCTTCATCTTCAGGGATTGGTGCTTGTAACTTGCCATTGATGAATCCTAATATGCACTTGCTATTGAGATTTTTGGATACTACTTATTTCCATAAGAGGTAATTATGCTGATTTAAAGGAACAAGTGACAGCCTGAGGCTGATGTTAGAATTGCTTTCAACTTTGCTAAACTCTTAAAACCTTGAGATGATTTGAATGTCACTACTGCAGAGTCTATATCAGTGGCATTAGAATTGTGTGGGGATTGAGTTTGATCTTCCATTTGGAAGAGCTCTGATACTAGGTTAGAATTTCTATATCCAACTCAAAACTTTAAGTCAATGGGTAGGTTGATTATCCATACTTATAAACTTGCTTGACTCACTTGTTCTTTTTGATATAGTATTCTCTACAATATGCCCCTTCAAATGAAGTCCGTCGGACTAAAGTTTGCACAAACTTTATTGCTTCTCGTGCTTTCAAATAGGGGTCATGTGTCTACAACAGACCATAGACTTCACAATGAAATCAAGATCAGTATGCTCTAATACTGTGTAATTGAATATGACATGTGTGTTTATTAGCTTGATTTACATTATCTCATCACAATTACATTTACATTTGTACAATGGCTACTTGAGCTATAAATGGAAGGAAAACAACTAAATAAGGAAGGTGCAGCTGTATAAGATTTTAAAGATTGTTGTACAAGAATTTCTACAGATTCTGTAGATGGCTGGGTGCCCATATTTGGTAGATTGGATTGCATAATTATTATAGTCAACAATCACAGAAGAACTGAATCTAGAAACACCATGCGGCAATCGTTAGTACCAAGGCAAGAGTGGAGTTTAAGAGTATTTTCACGATCACACTTGGAACTTAGTATGCAAACCTTTGGATAATAGTAGGAGACTTTGGATTTAGATCATGGATGAAGCCACAGTTTAACTGTGTGCCCTTAAACTCTTATTACCTGGCTACATACTTCATGCCTCCATGGGTAATTGAGTTCCCAAGGTACAATGCCCAACCTCGTGAACAATATGAAGCAATATTGAACACCTTTTGAACTTTTAGCAGCCTTAGAACACTAACAAAAATGAGAGACCAAAAACGTATGAAACTAAGGGGGAGGAGTAGAGAGCTCAGGAAGAGTGTGAGCTTGGGATAGTTTGGAATACTGGAGGAAAGCTCCTTTTATAGGCAGCCTGGCCCTCCAACAGTCACCTTTGAATTTAATAGGGCTATTAACTAGCCCATTAACTCAGTAGAGTAAATGGGCTGTTATAGTAGCCCCACCATCAATTGGCTAGCTATTACCTCCATGTGCATGCCATGCTGGGTTGGACGGATGGTGCGCAAGTAGCTTCCCCCTTTTTCACCAGCTTACACATGCTAGACTTCTAATTTCTTATAAACTTGTCTAAGCATGATGAGCTAACCAATTTGGTAATGCACATTCTTATAATATGGAAAAGCCCATATTATAAACGCTCAAGTTTAGCTTGCAGTCATGCCATTTTTGAGCCAGTTTTTATTTACCCAAGAATTGATTTATTTGCAAGTGTTGTATATCACTATGAAGTCATATTAACGGCCTTTGTATTAAACTCCCAAACACTCAAAACCACAAAGGATGACCTTCATTTATATTAGCTAAAAGTTGCCCATTAATTATTATATTTAATTAAGATTCTCCTTCTAATTAAATATACTGAGCCCAATGCCTAATACACTTACTTATATTGGGCCATCTCTTTCTTGGGTATTAACCCAATTCTCCAATAGCAAGGAACAATCTCTCATCTTCATTTTCCATAATTGGTTCCATCCTATATAAGTAATTACCACATGGATTTGAGTAGAAGTCAGCTGTAATCTGCAGGTCTATAATTATGCAGATTCTTCAAAATCTTCAAATCTTGCATATTTTTTCAAGTTGCACCAAGTGTCAAGTGCAATGTGTCAATATTCAGAAGTAGGTAACCGATGCATTTTGTGTTGCAAAGTTATTAATTTCATGCATTTGGAAGTTAGTTCAAAAGATGTGAGATTTTCACCCAAATCATACCAAATGCTATTATTTTCTGGTGATCTGGATTCCCCATCGGTCGCTACTTTTCTAGTTTCTAGTGACTACTAACTTCGGGGTTGTTTAATTGATCCAATGACTGGTAGAAGTCTAGTAATCACTGGCCCTACAATTTCTCTCCTAATCTGTAATTAAGGTTAGTATTAATCATCCACTGTTATATATATATATATATATATATATATATATATATGCCTCTTTGTACGTCTTATGACACAAGACAGTTGTGTGTTGAAGACATCGATTATAATGCTTCTCCATTATAGTAAAACTCCTTGCCATCGTGTACCCATAGTTTTTTCTTGTTTGGGTTTTCCATATAAATCTTGTATCTCATTCTTTCTCACTTTTACATATTATTATTTTTTATCTGAATTAACAAGTGGTATCGAAGCGATGTTGATTAATTGCATGTTTAAGATGGCCTCCATAAAGTATGTTCTTCTGTTGTTAGATTGGGATACCAGATTCTCTTTGTGGTCGGTGAAGATGCAAGCATTATTGACACATGGTGACTTTGATGATGCTTTGGACTATTTTAGCAAGAAGCCTATTGCTTTTTGGTTCGAGGATAAGAATAGGAAGGACTGCAAGGCTTTATCATAAATTCAAATCCATCTACATAACAATATCCTACAGGAAGTTCTCGACAAAAAGACTACTACGGCCCTCTGGTTAAAGCTAGAAGGGATTTGTATGATGAAAGATCATACCAGTAAGATGCATCTGAAGCAAAAGTTGTTCTTGCATAAGTTACAAGAGAGATGTAACTTGTTACAACATATCTTTGATTTTAAAGAGATCATTGTTGACCTAGTGTCTATGGAAGTCAAGTATGACAAAGAAGATTTAGGTCTAATCCTATTATGTTTGCTTCCAAGTTCTTATTCCAATTTCAGAGACACAATCCTTTATAGTCGCGATATCCTCACTCTTAATGAGGTTTATGAAGCCTTGTATGCCAAGGAGAAGATGCAACATATGGTATTTGCTGATGGTTCAAGCGGCTCTCATGCTGAGGGCTTACTGGTTCATGGCAGATTAAAGGAGAAAGGCTCAAATAATGGATCTTGTGATAAAAGTTTGAACAATAACAAAGGCTGCTCGAAATCTAAAGGCAAGAATAGCAAATTCTGTAAGTACTATAAGAGAGATGGGCATAATATATTTGAGTGTTATAAGTTGCAGAACAAGGAGAAGAGGAATAATACAAATAAATCAGAAACTGATAGTTCTTCAAATTGTGTTCCCAACGGTGAGACTCTTGTCGTTATTGTTAATACAGAATAACAAATTCTGTAAGTACTATAAGAGAGATGGGCATAATATATTTGAGTGTTATAAGTTGCAGAACAAGGAGAAGAGGAATAATACAAATAAATCAGAAACTGATGGTTCTTCAAATTGTGTTCCCAACGGTGAGACTCTTGTCGTTATTGCTAGATGTGTTGATACTAATAATGAGTAGATTCTTGATTCAGCTTGCACATATCATATGTATCTTCATAGGGATTGGTTTGTGACTTTTGAACCAACTCTTAATGCTAGATCTGTTATGGGCTATGGCAACTCATTAAGCAAGATTAAAGGTATTAGTTCTATCCAGATCAAGATTTTTGATGGTATAATCAGAAACTTGACAGATGTATGCTACATTCTGAGGATGAAGAGAAATCTCATCTCGCTGAGTATCCTTGACAATAAAGGATACAAGTTTGCCAGTGGAGAGGGTGTTTTGAAGATTACGAAAGGTTCTCTTATCATGATGAAGGCTGACCTGAGGAAGTCTAATGGACTTTATTTTCTCTGAGGTTCTACAATCTTAAGTACTACCTCTCCTATTATTCGGCATAATATTTCTGATGATAATGATATTTCTAATTTATGGCATATGCATCTCGGGCATATAAGTGAATTTGGTTTGGTAGAGTTGAGCAAGCGTGGACTCCTTAATAGTTATATCAATGATCATCTGAAGTTTTGTGAGCACTATGTCTTTAGCAAGCACAAGAGGGTGATATTCAATACTGCTACTCACACAACTAAAGGCATTCTTGACTATGTTCATTCTAATCTTTGGGGATCAGCTCAGGAGACATCTATTGGCAGATCCTATTACATGATGACCATCATTGATGACTACTCTAGAAAGGTGTGGTCTTATTTTTTGAAGCACAAGTTAGATGCAATTTCAGCATTCAAGGAGTGAAAGACCATGGTTGAAAAATAGACTGAAAGGAAGGTAAAGAAGCTTCGTACTAATAATGGTATAGAATTCTGTTCAAACGAGTTTGAATCCTACTACAAGTCTAATGGAATTGTTAGGTATTATATTGTTTCCCATACTCCCCAATAAAAAGGTGTAGTTGAGCGTATGAATAGGACCATTATTTTCAAGGCCCATTATATGTTGTCTAATGCAAGATTGTATAAGCATTTTTAGGCTAAAGCTGCTTCCACCATTATTAAAAAGAAGACTCCGATTGAGGTATGGTCTGGAACTCCATCAGATTATTCTGTTTTGAAAGTTTTTGGCTATCCTGCATATGTCCATGTTGATAATGGGAAGCTAGAGTCAAGATCCATTAAGTGTATCTTTCTTAGTTATAAGCCTGGTGTAAAAATCTTTAAGTTGTAGAATCCTGAAACTATGAAGATGATAATTAGAAAAAACTATTGTGTTTAACGAGATTGCTATGATTCGTGATGATGCTCCATTTAATCCCCCTACTAGTATTTCTATTAAGAGTGCGCACAAATTCAACGTTGAGGTAGAGCATATTATTAACTCAGGTGATAAAGAAGATGCTGATGTTCATGCACCTGTTGATGAGGATTCCCAGTTTTGGTGCACACTCCTCTATGGTCTATTATGACAGATAGACCTAGGAGAAATATAAGACTTCCCAAGAGGTATGAAGACGAAGCAAATTTTGTTGCCTTTGCTCTTAATATCTTAATATGGCAAAAGAGATTGAAGAAGCCACCGAGCCCTCTACTTATTATGAGGCCATTGTTGATGATGGCAGTAGTAAGTATATTACTACTATACATGATGAGATGGAGTCACTTGAAAAGAATGGTACTTGGGATCTTATCAAATTGCCTGCGGAGAAGAGACCTATCCGATGCAAGTGGATTTACAAGAAGAAGGAAGGCATGTCTCTAAGTGATGAGACAAGATACAAAGCAAGACTGGTTGCTAAAGGCTATAGCCAGATTCTAGGTATTGACTTTAATGAAGTTTTTTCCCCTATTGTGAAGCATAGTTCTATTCATACTTTACTCAGTATAGTAGTCGTACAAGACTATAAGCTCTAGTAGTTAGTTGTTAAAATTACATTCTTACATAGGAAGTTAAAAGAGAACATTTATATGGATAAATCGAAAGGTTTTATTATCCCTGGAAAAGAAGACTTGGTTTGCAAGTTGAAGAAGTCTCTTTATGGATTAAAACAATCTTCGAGATAATGGTGTAAGAGGTTTGACACCTTTATGCTTTCTCAAGATTTTAAAAGATCTGATTATGATAGTTGTATTTATTTGAAGTCTATAAATAGTTCAGCTATTTATCGGTTCCTGTATGTTGATGATATGTTGATTGTTACTAAGGACAATGTAATTGAGTAATAAATTTGAGATGAAGGATCTGCGTGCAACAAAAAAGATTATTGGCATGGAGATTTCTAGAGATAGACCCTCTGGAAAGTTATACTTCAGTCAAAGGGGCTATATTGACAAGGTACTTTGCCATTTTAATATGCATGATGCTAAGCCAGTGAAGACTCTATTAACTGCACACTTCAGATTATTGTTCGCTCTATGTCTACAGTCAGATGATGATGTGAATTCTATGTCAAAGGTCCCATACTCCAGTACAGTTGGTTCACTGATGTACACCATGGTATACTTATACTCGAATTTGTTACATGCATTATGTGTTGTCAGTAGATTCATGGCTAATCCTGGAAAGGAATATTGGAAAGTAGTTCAGTAAATTTTTAGATATCTGCGTGGTACTTCCAATGCTTGTTTCCAGTTTGGAAGATCAAAAGATGGGCTTGTTGGTTTTGTTAACTCTAATTTTGCTGGTGATTTGGACAAGAAAAGATCACTCATATGTTATGTGTTCACCATTGGTAATTGTGCTATGAGTTAGAGAGCAATCTTACAGTCTACTATTGTACTTTCTACTACTGATGCCGAGTACATAGTGATTACTGAAGCAAACAAAGAGGCTACATGGTTGAGAGGTCTACATTGTGAACTTTATGGAGATGCATCTTGCACTACTATTTTCTATGACAGTCAAAGTGCTATCAGTCTTACTAAGGATTTTGTGTTCCATGAAAAAACAAAGCACATTGACGTGAGATATCACTACTTCCGAGATGTGATTGCCAAAGGTGACATAAAGGTGAGTAAGATCAGCACTCATGATAACTCTATTGATATGATGATAAAGTCAGTTCCACAAACTAAGTTTGAGCTCTGCTCGAGCTTAGTTAGTGTTAAAGTGTAGTCCGAGAAACTACTGTGTACAACAGTTATTGAAGATATTAAAGATTTACTTAAAGGAGTTTACTTTACTTATTGAACGCTACAAAGATGGAATTCATCTTAAGGTGGAGTATTATTTTCTGGTGATCCAGATTTCCTATCGGCCGCTACTCTTCCAACGACCGCTTGTTTCGGGGCTGTTTAATTGACCCAGCGACCACTAGAAGTCCAACGATCGCTTGCCCTGCAATTTCTCTCCTAATCCGTAATTAGGATTAGGGTTAATCATCCACCATTATATATATGCTTCTTTGTACATCTTATGACACAAGATAATTGTGTGTTGAAGACATTGATTGTAACGCTTCTCCATCATAGTGAAACTCCTTGCCGTCGTGCATCCGTGGTTTTTTCTCGTTTGGGTTTTCCACGTAAATTTTGTGTCTCGTTCGTTCTCGCTTTTACACGTTATTGTTTTCGATCCGAATTAACAAATGCTACAAAACTTTTTTTAGATAATAACAATTTTGCATCAAAGCACATCATCGCGTTTTAGACAATAACAATATTATTAATAAAGGGATACAACATCTACAACAATAAATCTAAGTAACATATCATTTGTCATTAAAACTAATTAACACCAAAAACATCGCGACACAATCATTTTTTAAACATAATCAACAATTTTCAACTTTAATATATAATTTTTTAATCGTGATTTTTAGAACTTTTCTCTGAGAGATGATTTTTTGCGTAGGTTGGCCAACAAGGAATTTCACAACCAGGAAATCACAGTGAAGATTCATATTAAAATTTTTATATCCAACCAAAAATTACCAAAATTTTTATTGTAATAGATATGTGAATTTTTAAACTTTTAAAATTGGCAGACAAAAGAATATTTTTAAACTTGTCTAATGAAAATTAGACTGATTTGACTTTGCCAACATGCGGGATATGATAGTCATGCTAACACGGAGACAATATCAAATCACTTTAAAATTATGTTAAAATTTTCATATCCAAATCAAAATTTTATGCTAATGAATTTGTAAATTTTCAAAAACTAGACTACCACTCTTAACACCTAAGCAATGTTGTACTCCGTGGCTTATTAGTTTAAACTATAGGTACCTTTAAAATCCAGAACTAAAGCATTAATTACAAAACGAAATCTTTTTTTTCTCCTCATTTCCCTCCGTAAAGACTTCAAAAAAAAAAAAATTTACCCCCACGATTGCGACGTCTAGAGGGCATCTCCATCCCGAAACTGGATGATCACCACCCAATGAGGAATGGGTTGGATTTTAGCCAGATATAGAGCTCCATCATCTCCAACCAAACGTCCAGACGTTGTCTTTTATCATGTCACGTAGTTTTCAGAACATGGGATGATCGCTGGCTCTCTTTAGATTTGTGGAAGATCACATTATAAAAGGAAATTACTTTTTTTTTTTTGGTAAAGGAAAATTACTTATTTTGGGACAGCATATCCAAAATTTAATGTGGTGGACAGCAAGAAGCTGAATGGAGAATTTAGCGGGACTCCCCTCTAACAAAATTAAAGTTTAGTGCTTAACCAAAACAATTTGGATCACAAATATTGTGATCACATCATATCATACCTCAACAAATTGTCGTAATTTTTCTATCATATGTATATTTCCATAACGATTATGATTGTTCAATATCTCGGACTAACCACTATTGAAAGATAGTTTTAAGATCATCAATTCCTAATGTGTGACATTATTTTTAAAAAAAGTTTCTAATCAACTGTTCTACAAAATATATAATAATTTGTTACTGACGGTACCATAAGTTGACTGGTACCAAAGAATCGTAGACAACTTTGACCCAAAAAAAAATAATGGTAGACAAACGAAAGGGTTGCATCTTTGTTTTGTATTTCATCCAGCGGAATAATGGTTTCAAGTTTAATTTACAGAAGAAAAAGTAGTTCCATTGATCACTTGCCACTTTTACCTCCTTTTCCCTTGTTGTTCTTCTTTTCGTACAAATAGCCAGCTTTTCCTTTGTCTTTTGTTAAGATTAAAAGTGATTTCGTGGAAAGGAAAAAAGAAGATGCAGAGTTTTGAGGGAAAAGATATCTTCCTCATTTTCCTTTCTATCTCTGTACGGAGAAGAAGAAAAAGTCGCGAAAATAAAGTTCCTCAGTCCTCACCGCTTTGTTCTCTCTTCGTCGGTCAATAGGGAAACGTTGTGTGTCGTTTCCTCAGCTGCCAATCCATTGCTGAGGTGGATAAGTCATCACGTGTTGACTCACGTGTAACGGAATTGGCTGTTATGACTTATGAGAGGGGCCGGATGGGCCGAAGAAATTGGACCATTTTTGTGGACTTTAATTGTCTGGACTCTGGAGCAAAGAGGAAGAAAGGCCATCATCTTCGAACTCCGGTAATATCCCCAACAGGCAGGAACGTGAATATTCACCATCATTGTTTTTAAATCGGCGGTCCGACCGGCAATCCGACCGGTCGGACCACGAATCGGCCACTTTACTAGTCAGAAATTCATAATCCGATCGGGTACCTAAAGAACCGGGATTTTTTTGGGATTTTCCGGTCCGACCGAAAAACTGGGCGGTTCGATCGGAAAATATTGACTGGTTTATTTTTTTAATTTTCGATTCGAGATTAACCGTTCGTATGGATATTTTATTTGGGATATTTTATAAAATATAGTATGATTATATATTATTATTAATTTATTACATAAATTTTTTATCTAATATACCTATATATATTTCAATCATTTTCAATATGCTTCGTCTGTTCATAAAAAACAGGATTCTCGGCTATGTGAATGGTCGATTGGTTATCACATTATCCAAGTTTGGATCAACAGGGGGAAGGTGAAGATCCTGAAGCAAATATGTGAGCCATAAGAGCTCGCGGGCAACTATCGAGAGAGCACGATACTCAGTTTCAGACGATGAATGAGAAACGACACTATGTTTTTTGGAGCGCCAGGAAAGGAGAGAGTCGCCAAGAAAAACGGAATACCCAATGATGCAACGACGAGTATCTTCACAGTTCGCATAATCACTGTCGCAAAAAGCTTTCAGCTGAAAAGGACCCGTCTTAGATAATTACAAACCATCACCAGGGTTGCCTTTTAAATAAGGAAGAACGCGAAAAGCGGCTTTGATATGAAGATCCGTAGGGCGAGCCATGACTTGGCTTAACTACTGTAACAAAATAGCTAATATCGGGTCATTTATCTCCTTTTTTCTTCTTGTTCTTCTTTTTGGACAAAGAGCCAACTTTTCCTTTGCCTTTTTTGCTAGAACAACCATCACGTTGGGCTCCGAGTGAAGCGTCTACCTCTTGCATGGGAGCACTGCAGCTTCCATCATTGTCCTCATCATCACCATTGTCTTTCCCCGCGCAACAGACTACTCTCAGTTGCCTATCGTTGGTGTCTGTAGCATCGGAACCACCAACAAACTCCTTTGCTTCATTGCCAACGTCGTCTTTACTTGCCGGTTGCTTGTCGGTGATTGCAGCATTGGGGCTTTCGATATTCTGTTTAAGTATCTCGAGAATTGCAGCCTCCGTCCTCGGAATTCTTGACCGTATCTTGTCAAACAATTCACCGATAATTGGATAGTCACTCGAAACTCCTAACCACTAGTGCCGAAGACATTACGTAGAGATAAGATGAACCTTCCATCCAATAGAGCGAAAAGATGTTCTATATCCTCGATCATGGGTGACGCTTCCTTAAAATGAAGGTTAATTTCAGTATCCAAGAGGTTCTTTCGCAAACATGAGTCCAATGTCACAAAGGAATTGTAAGAACAACTTCTCGAGTGCCACCTGACAAAATTAAACACGGCCATTGATAAGTTATAGGTACTACCTGATGCTCGGCTTATATCATTCATGACAAGAAAACTATTTACCTTGTCCTTGGCAGGTAGGGATGCTTTATCCCCCGCTACTACAGACAATAGCTTCAAGATGCGGCTTTGAGAGTACCATTCTCTGAACTTGGATTTGTCAAGAGAAGGTTAGAACCTACCACTTGATGAGGTTTGCGCTTCTCTTGGAGCAAAACGCTTAGTGTGTCCTCAGCATCATATTTCTTCGATAAAGATGATGCTACTGTCAGTCTGAACTTTTGGACAATCATCAAACTGACTGACAAGTACCAGAGGATTGCCGATCTTTCGTAATGCAACGGCTACCACATCCGCATATTTATCGATGGAGGAGCATAGCAGACCCATCTTCTTCTCGAGTTGATGAATTTCTAACAACTAGTATTAGAACTTAAAGGTTAGAGGATGGTGGATCAAGGTGCAAAATTTGTTCTTGTAAAGTTCGATGGTTTATTGAATTTTGGATTATGGCAAAGGCGTGTCAAAGATCTCCTCGTGCAACAAGGATGATCATCGTGCTCTTGAAGAAGAAACTCAAGAAGATGAAGGAACAAGAGTGAAAGGAGATTGGGGTTAAAGCGGTGGCGACAATTTACTTTTGCTTGTGCTTATAACTTTTGTAGTAAGCAACATTTGTATGGGATCAAAATAAAAGAAGACTCATATTTGAGTCAATACATATTAATGATTTTAGTCAAATTGTTAGTGACTTGTGAAAGGTTGATGTGAAGTTCGAAAAAGAAGAGAACGCATTATTACTCATGAATTCCTTATCAAGTTGCTACCAGAATTGTTACACCTCTATCTTGGGGGAAGAAGTCCTTAATGTTAGAGAATATCATAAGTGCTCTCCTTGGATTTCATCAAATAAGGAAAATTATCAATGAACGAATAGAAGTGCCGATTCTACGGGATAGCCATGGTAATCTAAGAGGAAAAGATGCAAGATGATCCATGTCAGGGTCAAGGAGCTTTAAAGGAAATGGCTTCGAATGCAAAGAAAAAGGGCACGTAAAGAAAGATTGTCCAAGAAGAACTCGGCACCACGAGGGAAGATTGGCATCCATGAATATGGCCTTATATTCAGAGGGGTATGGTAGTTATCTTTCTATTTTGTCAGGTCCAAAATATTTTGATTCTTGAAATTTGGATGGCGTTTGGTCCTTTCATATAATACCAAAGAGAGGGTGGTTCGACACCAATAAGTTGATTTAGGTATGGTGACTATGGGTGATGGTTCTGCTTATAAGATCGTCAACATAGATGAATTCTGAATCAAGATGTAGAATGGTGTCGTAGTATTATTGTGCGAAGTTAGGCATGTTCCGAAGTTGAAGAAGAATTTGATCTTAGCATGAGCCTTGGATTATTGCAAGTACGGCTATAAGGTTATATGTGGTCTAATCGTGGTGGAGAAAGATGATATAATAGTAATGAAAGAGATGTTAGAAATACATATAGATTAGTAGGGTCACTATTGTAGGTGGATAGAGAGGAGAAGAGCTCAAGTCATGTTAGGTTGGTTCACGTGAGAGAGCAAAGGTTTGACATGAATGGTTTGAGTAGAGTTAGGATTCGTAGAAACATGGATAATAAGCTATGTTTATTTCGTAGAATCATGGTTCTCTCAGAGAAGCATTGTTAGCTAGACCCATCTGAGGTAAGAAGGTCCAGTAGAAAAGTCGTTCGAGGTTACGGAGAAAATAGAAGGTACCTCTATTGATCGCACGGTAGTTTCAGCAGGTGAATTTGTTAGTCGGGATTCAATGAAGATTGGAAGAAATAGGTGAAGCAAGCTTAGGGGCTGCTATAAGTGATTGAACAAAATGAAGTGAGAAAGTTAAATGGTCTTATTGATGGCAGATAGGAAGAGTTAGTAGAGAATTTTTTATTTTTTTTTTCAAGTTCTCATGTTTTTTTTCATGGGGCAAAGTCTCATCAATGTGGAATTTGTTGAAGTTTGATAGAGTTTCATGGTTTCTCCCACGAAATATTTTCTTTCCAATATTGAGACTGTTGGGATATGTCAAGAAAAGAAGCAAATGATAAAAATTGGTTAGAATTAGCAGTTGCTAGTTCTCTAACGATATGTAGAGGGGTGTCTCACAAAGTTTATTTTTTGAAGGCCCATTGACTATTAGAATCCCAACGATCACTAAGTGTGTTGCGACAATTTTTCCTATTTTGTTTGGACTCTAAACTTGTACCCAAGTTGTTGTCTATATAAAAATATGTTAATTAAAGTTGTGTATGAATTTGTGATTCAGATTTATCAATAAAAAATTTCACGTCCATCTTTCTCATACTCCTTCCGCATCTCTTCACAAACATTTTGGAACAAGAGCCGGGAAAACTTTTATGTTCAAGTACTAAAAAAAACTAAGAAATTAATGTTTCCACCAAAAGAAGCTAAGAGATGAATGTGGTATTGTATTAAAATATAAGGTCCAATTGGCGATTCTGCTGGATAGATTAAATTAGCTCATTTTTAGAACAAACTCAGATGGAAATTGGCCCATTTGGTCCGATCAGTTTATCTGGTTAGACTAATCAAATTCAACCAAATATTTAGATAAATATTTTTTGCTAATCAACCAAGTTGCATGTACCGTAAATTAACGAACACGAGAATCACAGACAAGGTTAGGGTTGCATCTTTCTCATGCATTTCTTTCAGAAGCAAAATGGCTTCAAGTTAATATACAGAGGCAAGTGCAGTTCCGGAATTAACGTCCCAGCAACTGAATGAACCATCAGCAGCAGACTCCCGCTTGCCGCATCAGAACCATCACCTCGGGCTCCAAATGAAGCGTTTTACCACATTCTTGGCAGCTTGCAGCTCCCATCCTTCCCTTTATTGTCACTGTCGTCTTTCCCCACCGCGCAGCAGATCATTGGTTGCTTGTTGATGTTTGGAGCCCGAGGAGCGCAGCTTCCATCCTCGGCATTCTTGACCGTGTCTTGGCAAGCAATTCACCGACGATAGGATCATCACACGAAACTTCTTGGCCGGTACTGTTCAAGACATAAATGTAGAGATGAACATGAACACATTAAGAACAAGGGATTTTACAAATGTCTCAGCTGCATATAAGCTTCGATCACTTCTGATCATTTAAACAGAGGCAACCAAAATCGAAAGGAATTTACAGAAAACACCAATGCAGATAGATAACTTGGAAACGAAAATATTCAGTATCAACTTTAATTGACTAATATACTAACAAGACGAACCTTGCATCAGTTAGCGCAAAAAGATGTTCTACGTCCTCGAGCATGGGTGATGCTTCCTCAAAACGAAGGTTAATTTCATTATCCGAGAGGTTGCTTCGCATACACAAGTCCAATGTAACGGAGAATTGTAGGAATAGTTTCTCGAGTGCCACCTGACAAAAGAAAACACAGCCAATGATAAGCCATATGTACTGTCTTACGCTTGGCCCATATGCTCCACTACAAGGAGAGTATTTACCTTATCCTTGGCCGGTAGGGATGTTTCATCCTTCACTAAAGCAGATAACAGCTTCATGATGCGGCATTGGAGAGCACCATTCTCTGAACTCGGGCTTGTCGACGGAAGGTCAGACACTGCCGATGAGCAGGTATATCGTGGAGAGTCTATCCCAGCTTCAGTAACTTTGTTCACAATTGGAAATGGGACATCACGAATTTCCTCCATGCTCTGATTAGTCTCATATTCCTGATGAGGATTGTCTTTCTCTTGGAGCAGAAATCTTAGCGTGTCATTGGCATCTTGGATTTCTTTGATGAGGATGATACCGCTACTAGTCTCGATTTTAGGACAATCTTCAACCTGGCCAACAAGAACCAGAGGATTGCCAATCTTTCTCAATGCTCTGGCTATTACATTGGCAAATCCATCAACAGATGAGCATTGCAGACCCAATCGCAGCACACCAAGGAGCTCCGAAGGCAATAACCTGGAGATGTAGTCAATATCTAGAACACGAGCAAGAGTATCTTTGCATTCTCCAAAGTTCAGATAAAGCATACACATAACAATAACTACTCGAGACACCAGAACAGAATAAGTGTCCTTGGTATGATGTTTTGCAATCCAGAGCATTGTATCTTCTATTTCATCAATAAGTTCATCAACAATCAAAGATAAGAATTGAACCATGGTTTCTGTCGACTGTGGCTCATTCTCAGGCAAACTTTTAATTTGGAAGCCACCATTACCCCGAAAGATGAGCCACTCAACAACAGAAGATGTTGTACCAAAGAAGTAGACGTTGGCGGATGATAATTCTAACAATTGCCGCTCGATAAGGAATAATAGACATGAGGGCTTGATGTAGTCCACCTCTTTCTTCCATTCAACATCAAAAGCATCGAGTAATGCTCCGTGCAACAGTAACTTGATATAATTATCACTAGCCACCCGACTGTTAAGACCTGTTTGTGGATCGCTACAAAGATGACTAAGGAGAGACTTCCATGCAGGAGCACAATTCAGACCCTCTGCAATCTTCTTGCACAAATCATCATCCAACCGACCAGACCCAAGAATCATCAGTGCAATATCTCCAAGTTGTCCATACGACAGCCTGTTCTTGGACTTGACATATCCAAGGATAACATGGCCGAGGAAGTTTCGAAACATCTCAGTTCTCCTAAAGCAAATAACATTGTCTTGTAGCAACTCTCTGTAGTGGAGGGGGTAGATGCAACTGAATAGGTTCTCGCACGATTTTTTAATGGACTTCTGGAGTGCATTATCAGGTCGAGTGGAGAGGAATGTACAACACCTAAGGCAGTTTGCAACCTCAAAAATATGAGCAAGACATTTAACACGGCAGAAGTGAGACAGAGAGTTCTCAGTGGCCAGGTAAATTTCTTCCAATTTCGTCAATGCCTTCATCCCCACAAGTAGAAACTCGGAGGACCAATACTTCCTTGCAGCTGACACAAAGTACTGTACATCCATTGCTTTGCATGCTCCGTTCCTCCTCAACGAGCGACCCAGTCCTCGTACCCAATCAGCCTGCGGATTAATGAGAACAAAGATGTGTCTCGTGTTTTCGAGCTGTTTGCGAACCCCCAAGTAACTCAAGCAGAATTCTTCATAAGCATCGTATCCATCCCTATATGTATTAGCAGCTTGACCAAGATACCCGAATATTCTTGAAATATGGTCCTTCCACAAGTTCCAAATGTATACAAGAGTCTCACAAGACACTTGCCCACTGGAAAGCATGCCTTTTGAGAACTGTGATACATCGGCAACCACGTCATTCTGCCACACATAGGTGGAAGCCGTTACACAAAAATGTACATCCAGAATCATTCTACAGCAAATAATTTCACCCCTGGTGCAATTTAGACTCTTGGAAGTACTTCGCTGCTGCATCAACAGAGACAAATTATTTTGGCTGTTACTTAGGATGTCAGCTTCCAAACACACAAGTTGTTGATGTTCCGGTGACACTTCCTCAGAAAGAGATTTGGCCTTCTCGAGATGTTTCTCCATCTGGTTGAACTTTTTCGGTGGCCATCCCCTGCCTTGCCCTGACCATAAGGCCCTTGCAAGCACATATTGAAGAACAAGGGTTGATGCATCCTTGTAATACTCAGCCTTCCCGAATAAGTCTGCTTCGAGTAAAAGATCACCTTTCAGCTTAGCAGCAGCTGCTGCTTCGAGGAAATGACCGCCTTCTTCTTCAAAGGAGACAAGCTCGTCATAGCACTCGTATGTCCTCAGAAAGTTCTGAATAGTGCATCTCGAGCTGAAAGTTCGCACGTAAGTCATCATTGATACCTTGTCATTCAGCTTGTAGAAATGATGCGCCGATCTCTCAAGAAATTCTTGCTCATATATCTCCCTCTCATTTTTTTTCTTGTTCTTCGATTTATCTTGGATGTATCGCAAACCCTGGTCAAATAATTTTCCTTTGTCACAAGCAATCAAACACTCATTTAAGCAGCCAGCATTGAAATATGATTCAGCTGCAAGCTTGAAGCATCCAGCATGTGAAAAACACTCCCCGGCTCTCCGCATGGACGACGCCCCACATTGGTAATAAAGTTTACCTGCAGAGGAGAAGTATTAAATCATTAATCAGAATGGGTATGAGAATTGCTGCATTCATGTTTATATCTAGGACTCAACATTAGCGACCATAAGCAGCGTCAAAAATTCTAGCACCGAGTACTACTAGTATGGAACACATTGCATAAAATCTACCTACTATCAAGAGATAGACTCGAGCTATACCTGCTCTTTCATAATCAGTCAGCATGTAGAAACATTCAGCTGCATAATCAGCCTTTCCAATTGATTCAAAAATTTCTGCAGCTTTTTTACGGTAACCATAAGCCCTTTCAGGATCTGAACAATGCAATCTATCGGCAGATGCTTTGAGCGCAGTAGCCTTTGCTAAGTTGACACCGTAGTCGTCTCCTGCTCTTTCAAAGCACATTGACGCTGCATCGTAGTTCTTTTCACCTAATAGCTGCAAACATCCAACAGAAGAAAGCTTGAGCTTGCTTCAGCAAACTACTCACAAAAAATTGCAAAGTAAAAGGCATATTTGATCATGGAGCAGGACCGACCTTAAATCCCCTGGCTATCCACTCGTCTGGACTGCAAACAACTTGCATCTTTTGTGCAACTGATGCATCAACCTTTTGTACTTGGACAACCCCCTTCTTCATCCAGTACTCAAACATTGGTTTCGGATCAAATTCATTCTCACAAATCCACAACCTTTGGCGTGTTCTTGTAATGGCAACATATAGTTGCTTTAGCTCGGAACACAAGATACCATATTTATCACAGTTGGAAGATGAAACTGATGAGGAACTCTCATCAATTAAATGTTTTTCCAGCATGTAATCGTATATGACCCTCCATTTGTTCTTTGAAGGGGATGTGCCAAAAAAGTTGTACAAGAGGACATCCTACACAAATTGAACACAATAGAAATACCAAGTAGGAGTCAATAGCGCATTAGTTAAGCAGTGGAGAACAAAAAAGGAGAGAGAAATGGTAACCTGGAATTCAAGCCCCTTGCTTTCCAGTATTGTAAGCACGAGGGCCTGCTTTCCAATACTGCTGTAAATCTCGTTTTTGGCCAATTCATCCCGTACCAAAATGACCTGATCAGCTCCAAAGCCAACGAAGCCGCTATCTTTACCAAAAATGGTTAAAATTGCATTCTCTTCAGCGCTCGAGTTCAGAATAACTGGAGCTTCCCCGAAAATGAGACTTGTTTCAGGGTCAACCTTGTCAACAAACAAGGGGAAGAAATGGTAAAGAAGATCAATAACAGTCTGAGCTAAGTTCAGAACCCCAATGTGGGTCCTAAAGTTTTGTTTCAAATGAAATGTCTTAGAAATTTGACCCATCTTTTTCTTCCCTCTATCATCATCTGGACATTGCATAAATTCCTTGTAGAAGAGGCTTCGAATATCTTCAAATCTGAAATCAACCCCTCTGGCAATCGTTTGGGCTGTATCACCAGCAAAAACGAATCCTTGTCTACATTCCTACATATATGCTTGAAGAGAGCGACTTGCCTCATCGTGAGATCCTGAACTTCATCGATGTACACAAAATCCATAATGTGTCCCTCATATTTTACATTCTCCAGACGAGTTTCAAGATCAATCACCAAGTCAGCCAAATCAAAATCACCAATCTTTTTCTTCTTTCGCTCATAGTCTTCATAGATGTTGTATACCATTTCTCCCTCTTGTTCATTATGAAGACTGGACTGCCGACCCTTCTTCCTCACATACTCATCCCTGCCGAGAGTCCGACTTGCTGCTTGCAAGCCACCCTTAATATATGACATAATCTCTGTGTATACTCTCGAACAATCCAGATGCTTTGTGGATTTCTCGTTGAAATGGGGCCAATAAACTGAAGAAAACCTATCATAACTCACTCCCTTAGTTCTGATTACATTCTCCAAGAAAATAGACTGCTGAGTTCCTCCTTTTCCAAGCAATAATGGCCTCAGCTCAGGAAATCTTAAAAAGAAAGATTTACCCACAGACAAATCGAGCATCAGCAAGAACTTCTCGAAAGATATAACTAGTGGATATGCATCAGGAGGCATTTGCACAAAAGAATCTGGGATATCTTTGAACTGAGAAGTTCCATCGATGAACTCGTTATCGAGTGTGATGTCACGTGAATTTTTCCCTCCGGATACAAGGCTGCAAACATTAAATAATTATAGTGTTAGTAAAATGGTCAGGCATCACAAATTTCATCGAACAAAGACAATGTATGTGCCAAAGAGTTTCCCGATGGTGCAAATTCATCTGCTTTTGCATACGGCACTCGAGGTAAATTAACAACATACCGGCAATATGTTCACCTTTTTAATTGTGTAACCTGACGAGAAATTGCATAACAGAGCTTAGGACTGACAGTGACAAACAGCTGGCGGAGGAAACTTTTCTCAGCACCTCCATTGCTATTCTCAGAAACTTCAACACCATCGACAACATTTTCAGGTGCAGAATCTCGGGCTGTAGGAATTCCGTCAACTGCCATCCTGTAAAATTGTTCTCTTCGATATAACTTAGTCGTTAGAACAGTTGTCTTTCCAAGAAGGAACATACTTCTGTCGAACAGAATAACCTCCATCTCTTCATCCGTCACTTCGAATGGCAACTCAAGCTCTTCCCCATCGCAGTTTGAAAGCAAGTGGCTCGCCATTCCAGATGACAAGCTGTAGAATTTCATCAATAGGAAACTGTCACTCACTTTACAACTCTCAACGAAGTCGCCATCCAGACCACCAGGATTCTCCTTGCACTCCTCAGAACACTGGTAGCGGACAATCTCAGAAGAAACAGGCCATACCTGTGGCACTTCGAGGTTCCTGTATATTTTAGGACCATGTGAGAGACAGGGGAATAATATGCCAGAGAATACAAGCCATATATTGCATATTAGGTGGCATCAGAGGTAAGTGATTACCCTTCCAGGCACTTCTCTTCACATAGACTGAGAAAATGGCGAGTGTATCTCCCAAAGAAGCGATCTAAACGTTTAACCAGTTCTGGGATATCTTCCGTTGGCAACACATCCCACACTTTGAGCACTTGCGTATGCATCCCCAGATCTTTTGCTATGTCAATCGAGCAAATTATGTACAAATTTTCTACTTTGAATTGCTTTAAAATACATGACGAGCTCTTACACTCAATATCAACATTTTTTCTCTTGGGCCGCCAGCCACTTGAAAGTCGAAGAATCTTATTCAGCACATACGTCTTTGTTTGTACAGAGGCCAACCTTCTAAATGATTTTCGAAAGTCAGCACTGAAAAGAACCTGTCATTGGAAAAAATTGCAACCATTTTGTTTACAAGTTACAAATCTAAAAAAGATATCTAAGCAACTTTCTAATTTGACATTTACCTTCCACCTAGTATTTCTGAAAAGTCCAGTGTGTCCATTTAGCAGATCATCAAGTTGGCCATAATCTTTCTTGACTTGAATGATAACATCAGCCAATTCCTTATCTTCTTCTGCATTGAAGAAACGATTGCGCTCCTTAGCATCACGGAGAAGAACCTCCCACGACGAAGTACTTTTGGCCAAGGTTTTTTCATCGCCCAAAATCCAGAGACAGTATCTGAAAGGAACCGACGAAAACACAAAACATGATTGCTTTCAGTACTATTTCAAGTTGGCATTGTAAAAGTGCTATTCAGAAATACCTTGCCCTTGTAAGAGCGACATTCGCCCTCCTGTTATCAGACAAGAACCCGATTTCTCCTGCTCCGTTTGATCTCACAGTTGACAATATGATGATGTCTTCCTCCCCACCTTGGAAGCCATCAACCGACTTGACCCTCACGGAGAAACCTTCAACTTCATTGAACTGAATCTTCTGGAGTCTCTCTTGTATAGCTACTACTTGAGCAGCATAGGGAGATATCACACCGATGCAGATCCTATTGCCCGATCCTTTGGACGCTATGGAAAATAACAGAAAAAAGATGAGACTAAAAGCAAGGTAGTCAATGGCAGATAGCGGAGCGTAGCGGCGACCCCCTTAAAATGGCATAGCGGGCCGCTATTTCCGCTATTGCGCCGCTATAGCGCACTATAGCGGGAAAAAAAGCATAGCGGGTGGGTCGGATTTCCACTATAGCGGCCGCTATAGCGCGCTATTGACAACCTAGGATAAGAGACCAGGAATTGGCAGGAAAATATGTCAAATTTTGCTCTATCATATAACCATCTGATTTAGATACCTTTGTATAGCCGATTCAGTAGCATCATGATGATGGCTACTTCAATCATGTTTCTTCTACTCCCCGAGTCATCCTTCTCTTCTCTTCCGCCAAAAACATTAATGAACGAGAAAGGACCAAACATTGGTCCTGGAAGATACTCTTTCTCGTAACTCGGACACTGAACCCTTGGAGCATCAACAATTTGATTGTCATAAAAGTAAGCATTTGGGAATTGGCTGATAGAGGGATGCATCCTGTACTGCGTCTTCAGAAGATTTTTTGAAAAGCCAAGTGAACTCAGCCTTTCAAATAAACTTCTTCCAAACCCTGCTTCCGAAGAAACCTGTATCCATACACACACAGTAGAAGCAACATTACCAGAACAATTAACTTATCTAATACTCGAACAAATAGATATCACGTAAGGGAATAACATCACATACTCGGCTCCCTACTGTTGAAGGTAACTGACACTCGTCACCGATGAGGACTGCGTGCCTGATATCAGGAATTTGCATAGCTATCACTGATTCGCATTCTCTCAACTGTGCAGCCTCGTCAATAACCAACAACCTTATGGGTTCTACTCCCACAAAGTTCAGCTTATGCGAGCTGGCGGCAGTGCAGAAAATTATGCAAGCATTCTGAAAGCAAAATCTTTCTATGGAATCTGTCTTTACATCAAGCTTCAGCAAAGAACTATGGATGGATTTCAACAGTGCAGTACACTGGTCTCTCTTCAAGCATAATTGTAGTGGAACACCAGACAGGACAAGAAAGGAGCTTTCTAATGGCAGAGCCATTGAGAAAACGTCCTTCAGATCTTTTGAATTAACAGAATCCGAATACATAAATGTTTCAAATTCATCAAGCAAATTGGTAAGTACTGACATTCTTGCAACATTATGCCTCCCAACTATGCTTTCTGGTACATGAGTGCACCAAGTTGAGAGACATCTTCGGAGAGGGTTCGCGGTAGACTGGAATCTATCTCTGGCAAATTGAAGAAACGACTTCTTTAGGCCCGGTTCATGACTCTCTCTCTCCGAGATAGATTCTTTTGCCATGTAAACCGAGTACTGAGAAGCACAATTTATGAAGAATTCTATTGCTCCATTGAAAGAATATGTCCATCCACTCCCATTGTATGCAAAAGACTCTTCTAGCCTTTCAACACGGTGATTCAAGTGTATGTCATCATTTTCGGAAGTAATATTCAGCCTCTCTCGATTGCCAAACAAAAGAATATCTGCCAATGAACAGAAGGAATCATCATTCTCCGATTCTCTCTGATGAAGTTCTTTGACAAGCTTCAGGACTCTGGATGCCACTTCCGAAACTGCAATATTCGATGACGCACACACCAAAGTCCGGCATTTCATCTTCAAGAGCATCAGCAGCATGGTGCTGACGGTACTAGTCTTGCCTGTCCCTTGGGGACCCCAGATTAGCGAAATAGTCGACTTATGTCTGCATTGAATTCCGTTAAGACAATTGAAAATAGCCTTGCGTTGGTACTCATCCAATCTGGTCGGCACCTTCCTAACTTTGACTTCCTCGTCCAGTCGTTCGGTTCCCTCTGTAGAACATATGCTGCAACCTCTTTCTTTGTTAACCTGCAAGCAAAATTGGAGTCATATCAGATACCAGACACACTAACAACGGCAAACTTAATATTCTTCGTACCTGATTATCAGGACATAGAACTTCCTTAACAAAATCTAAGTTCCTTTTCGTGTGTAACGCATCCCATATCCTTCTGCTTGTCGTTAAATTCAGCAAGAAGATAACGAAAAGTGGGCTGTGCGCCTTAAAATCCCAACTGCGCAAATTGGATGATGCCTTGATCCTGAAAGAAGGGCCCGAATTATTTCTCATGTTACTTTCATTGTCTATGAGATTGACCACAGACACAAAAGTCCATGTCGTTCGAGGCCTCTGCAAGTCATTGGCTTTTTCAGGTTTGAAATCGGCCAGAATGAGAATGTCCCCGGGCAATGTCTTGTATGACTCTTTGCCACGGCAGTTGTTCCTGTTTCTCCACAGACCGGTCCTAACATCGAACGTCAATTTCCCCCGCATGCTCTCGCTGAATGATATGTTACGATACCTTTGTCTTTAGTTTAGTTGTAACTGTCGTCTGTCG
>SOPF01027006.1:38762-51806 GCA_012979155.1 Hypericum perforatum | reverse complement strand
TTTTTTTTCTATGGTGCTGCAACAGTTACAAAGTGGGGAGAAAACCATTTATGCCATGCACGGTGACTTCCTGTTTTGTGGTAATCAATTATACATTCCAGAAGGCAGTTTGTGTATGCATATTATCAAGGAACTTCACAGAGAGGGACATGTCGGCCAGGATAGGACCCTTCAGCTTGTTCAATCATCATATTTTTGGCCTACGATGCGTAAGGAAGTGGAACGTTTTGTGCAACATTGCCGGGTCTGCCAGTTATCAAAGGGTACGACATCCAATGCAAGGTTATATAGGCCATTACCAATCCCTATGCAACCTTAGGTCGATGTCAGTATGGACTTCATCCTCGGGCTTTTGTGGACCCAACACGGTAATGATTCTATCTACGTGGTCGTTGATCATTTTTCAAAGATGGTACATTTCATCCCGTGTAAAAAGACCATGGACGCTGTGAAGGTGGCTGAACTTTTCTTTAGGGAGATTTACCGACTACATGGTCTCCCCACCTCTATTGTTTTTGATCAGGATACCTGCTTTCTTAGCCATTTTTGGCAAAGTCTTTGGCGCATGATGAATACCAAGCTAAATTTCAGTTTTGCCTATCATCCTCAAATGGATGGACAAACCGAGGTGGTGAATCGATCCCTTGGAAATCTCTTACAAAGTCTGGTCAGAGCAAATATCAAAAGTTGGGACAGCAAGTTGAGTCAAGCCGAGTTCGCACATAACCATGCAGTCAACCGAACTACGGGTTTCAGTCTGTTTCAAGTTGTCTACTCCCTTGTTCCGCGGGCACCCCTTGATCTGGTGCCTGTTCCCAATACCATTCGGGTTCATAAGAAAGCTACCGACTTTCCATCTGGTCTTCAGGCAGTTCATGAAGCTGTTAAAGCTAACCTTGAGCACTCCAATGTGTAGTACAAGTCTATCGCAGATAAGAAGCGTCATTCTCTGGAATTTGAGGTTGGCGATTTCATGTGGGTAGTACTAACAAAGGATCGTTTCTCTCCGGGAGAATACAACAAATTATCTGCTCGAAAGATTGGTCCTGTGGAGATTATCGAGAAAATCAATCTAAACGCCTATCGCTTGAAATTGCCTAGTCATGTCCGTACTGCCGATGTGTTTAATATGAAGCACTTATTTGCTTTCCATGGCGATAATTCGGACAATGACAATTCGATGACGAATTTTTCTCACCCTCGGGAGAATGATGCAGTTGAGGTGGCACTTCAATTCCTTGAGAAGGAACGTATGTGACGTAGTTTGGTCAAACGCCATTAATAAGCCATACACGGGTTTTAGAATTCTTATTCAATAAGGCTTACGTAAAGCCATTTATAATTCAATAAGGCTAGTACAAGAGCCATTTGTTTCTGTTATAAATTTGAATCATGTAACCATGTATGGGATATGGTTAAATAATAAATTTACCAGACAAGTTTATTCCAATTATCTGTGTGGGTAATTGAAGAACATTAATCTGGGTATTCTTAGAATCAACGGGTTTGTGTTATTATCTCTATATCGTTTCTGGTATTCCAAGGAATCAACGGATTCGTACTTGTTATTATCGCTCGCACTGCATCAGATAAGCTCACACCACCCAGTCGATTTGGAACCAGTTGCTGATTCAACTTCATCTCAAAAGAAGTAGAACAAGAACTACTGCCCATGTCAAAACTTTTTGAGTGAAGATTCTTGAATTAAAATGTTAGTTAGAAGACAAGGTTCCCAACTGAGTGGGAAGGCCAATCGAAATAACAAGTCTTTAGTGCCAGTTAAACTAGAGATGCAATCAACAACACGAACAAGAGATAAAAAGACGCGTAATAATATTTCCTTTACAAGGCACAAAGTTTAAAGCAAAACTTTTACACGGACTCGAATGAAAAGGCCAAACGTAAAGGACTACAGAACTATTTGGCACACCCATCTCATCAGTCAATTGAGGCCAACATGCCTGGACTCACTAATTGGAAGCAAATTATCATTCCTCAAAGATTCACAACTGAACTTGGGCAGATTCAACATGCTCATCTCTACGATCGCTCCACTAGTTGGTCCCCTGCAAAACAACCCCTTCAAGAAATTTGTGGTGCTCGGCAAAAACTCCATCTTTAGTTGAGACTAAATGTTGAAAAATGCACATAGGCAAATGACAACATTATTCTCTAACTTTCTTTAAACAGACTTCAGATTATATACTTCTCATCCTAATTAATATTCTTTATTAATGAATGGTTGGCTCAACCATACATGATACGACTACATTCTCTGCCACACCAACAATACTTAGCACACTGTGACTACCAACAATCACTCGGGAAGAAGTCTATAAAGCGGTACAGTTCACTGAAGCCTCCTTAAAGTATTGAGTAAATCAAGCTGATGGACATCCCCTCGGGCAACTGGTCGTCTCAAACTTTTCATCATTCTCGCCTTTTCTCCTTCCTCAATTAAAAGTATAAGTCAAACAACCATCTCTCCTTAGCTGATTACTATACAACGGCTATTTCCCATATTGGAACTGTAATTAGCTTAATTATTGTATTCTATTAGTTAGTTCTCCTAGATTGTAGTTCATGTGTATATTCTTCTCTTGTAATCCTTCATCAATACAACATAATCTTTCCAATTAATATGGTATCAGAGCCACCATGAGTGAAATTGAAGAAGACATGGAAACAACTTCACAAAATCAAACCACAACCACTCAAATTCAAAGCTTCCTCAAGAGGATTGCTGAAATTGATAGCAACACTGGAATTGGGTTGGTGATATTGTTGTTCCAGCTAAGGATGATCTAACCTTTCTTGAATGGAGTATGCACGATCACCTTGTTATGTCATGGTTGCTAAACTCTGTAAATCAAAATCTACATGACTTGTTTACCTTTGCTAAATTAGTAAAGGAATTATGGGATTTGATTCAAAGCCATATTCCCATCAAGAGAACCTTTATCGTGTGTTTGAACTTAAGAAGAACATTGCTGACCTTCAAAAGGATGATAAGCCTTTTGTTGAATATTTAAGCAAACTAAAATCAATGTGGGATGAACTCACAATGCTTTGACCTGCAACTTCTTATCTGATTATGATTCAAAAGCGTGAAAAAGAGGCTAAGATTTTTAAGTTGCTTATGGGCCTTAGTTCTGATTATGATTCTTTAATTCAACAAATGCTAACAGCTGCAGATCTTCCAACTCTTGGCACTATTTGTGCTAGAGTTCAAAAAGAAGAAACCAGGAAGAAGCTGATGACCCTGACTCAGAAATCTGATTCTAGTGAAGGAAGTGCTTTCAATTCCAATTTGGAATTAACTACTAATATTGTTGCAAAAAGGTTTGTAAACTCAAGAGAAGGGGCTTCTCGAGGAAGAGGAGGAGGCAAATCCAGAAGAAGCACTATGTCTTATGATCATTGTGGAAAGCTTGGTCACACCAAAGACAGGTGTTAGAATTTGCATCCACACCTTAGACAAGCTAAAGAAAAAAAATTGGGAACAGGCTAAAGCTTTAGTGACCATGACATCATCCTCTTCCTCTCTTTCTACTGATGAGTGTGAAAAACACTCATTATTTGTGTAATTTTAGCAGCTCATTTTTAGTATTTTAAGTTGATTTATTTGCATTTTAGTTGTCATAGTGTTAGTTTTTGTTCATTGTGTGTTTTTGCATAGTTTATCATTTTTTATTGAGTTTGCTTGTTTTTAGAAGCCTATTCAAGGAGAAGTGGAGGACAATCAAGTGGAAGTCACGAAGACAAGGACAAGACGGAAGTTGCAAAGGCAAAGGGTATAAATCACAGGTAGTTGGCGCACGCCAAGGAGATGTTACTAGAACGACCATTCGCACAGACGACCAGGTGCACTCAAAAAAATAGAAATTGCGAAGACCTGGTGCACACCAAGTGAAGCTGGCGCACGCCAGACCAGTCTGACAGAAATAAAAAGAAGTCGAGTGTTGGACAAATAAATAGTGAATTGACTTAAGAACGCCTATGGCTTTCAAGAAGGAAGGGGACAATTTTGGTGACTCTTTTAGATATTTTGTAGTAGATATTTTAGTTAAATAAGTTAGATTAGATATTTTGAAAACTATTAGATAAGTAAGTTAGATATAGACTATTTTTGCTAAGTAAGTGTAAGTGTGAAAGAGAAAAGCACGAAATAGACAAAAAAACAAAACACTCTCTCTGTTCATGGACGTGGAGGTGAAGGCAAGAAAGTTTGAAGATCTTGAACCCTAGATTTCTTGTGTGTGCAACTAAGAACTTAAATCTCATCACGGTCTATAGAACTTCCTAATCATATGAAAAAACTTCTTATGTCTATTATCTAAATGTCTACACAAATTCGTTAAATCTCAAACTCATCTAGTTACCCTATTATATAAAACCAAAAAAACTTTTATTTTAAAAAAACCTATTTTAAAAACACTTTTAACATTATAAATTCTCCTCCTTGGTTGTGATCTTTCTCTGAAATTCGATATTCCACAGTCCTTTCTTTTTCCTTCTGTATTTTCCGGCTTATTTTATTAATATTTTTATTTTTTTTAATCGAAAAAAATTTAAAAAATCGGAAAAATTCGGAAAAAATTTTAAAAATTCCTTTTACTTTTTTTGAATTTTTTGTGCAATTAAATTTTTTTTATAATTTTATACAATTTTTTGAATCCAAATAATGGGACTTTTCGGATGAAAAAAATGTGTGTGGTCCAAATTTGATGTAAAAAATTTGTGGTCCAAATTCATTTGAAAATTCTATAAATAGGTACAACCTTCTTCATAATTTTTCACACCAAAACATCTCCTCTCCTCTCTTTTCTTAATTAGATTGGGAATATCTAATTAATATTTTAATTAGATATGGATCCCAATGAAGAAAATGAGAATTTTGATTGGACCGATTTTAGGCAATTTAGTCCAACTATGATTTTTTAGCTTCTAATCCCAATGTTTACTCCTAGGCTAGTCAAAACCTAAGCCAAATTCCTGAGTCAAACCAAGATCCACCAAACACCCGCTCAACCGATCCTCTAGCCCGGCCAAGGCCCAACCGACCAACGCCAAGGCCACATCCACCAAACAACCCTCAACCTCGACCAATTTACCCAAAATTCTCAGGAAATGCTCCCCAGATGCCACCATACCCACCTTGGTACTTTACAAGTTTTTCCAAAATCCGCCAAATTGCCCACCAAACTTTATTGAAGCTCGACTAAGCCCAGTGCAAATTCTACAACCTGAGTCATCATCACCCACACAAATAAAAAAAACCATTGCTAAGACGTGGAGTGTAAAAGAAGATATTGTACTAATGTCTACTTATTTACAGGTTAGTGAAGATGCCATTGTCGGGGCAAACCAGAAGGGGCAAGGCCTTTGGCGCTGCGTCAAGCAAATCTACGATCAATGTCGTATAGAAAATCCAACCGACCTTAGCTCAAGAAATTATGAGCAGATGAAAAGTAGATACAAGCGCCTAACTCTGGCATGTGGAGGATGGATTCAAGCATACACCCATGCATCTCAGCGCAAGCAAAGTGACTAAGTCGAGTCTGATATAGTGGCAGAAGCGCATATATTATATCAACACACCCACAAGAAAAAATTTCTTGATCTACATGTGTTTGAGGAAGTGATGCGCAAACATCCGAAATGGAATTTTGGCATGCAATAAGATCAATCATTTGGCTTCACCTTTTCATCACCGGCAAATGATGTGGAGAGTGATGGAAGCACAAAGAGAACAAGAACCACCGAGGAGAAAACGAACACAATTCTAGATGACCCACCTATTCCAGTTAGCAGAGCTTCAACAATGGAGTGTCCAATTGGCCGAGAAGTAGCCAAGAAAATGCGAAGTGCTAGAGGAAAAGAGAAAGTCACATCAAGCAATGACAACTTCCCTTCAGAGCTTGATTCTCTGCAAATTGCACAGTTATCAGCGAAGGACACCGCCAAAGATATCATCGAGCAAATGAAAATGAATGACGAAAAAAAAACCAACGAATGAAGGAGTACAAAGAAGCCAAGACGATAAGCGCTAATGCCAAGATTACAAGCGCTAATGCCAAGATTTCAAACGCTAAGGCCAAAATCCACTAAGCAAATACGGTCGTTCTCCAGGCGTTGATTGCTCGAGGAAAAGAATTATCCCCAAACGATGAAGCAATTAAGAATTTTTTGCTTTCGCAATTGTATAATAAGGATTAATCAATTTCAGTTTTTTAATTTATGTAATTGTTTCCATGTTCACATGTAATATATTTCGAATTTTATAAAAATTTCTATTTCGCAAAATGTGGCACTTCAAAATTAAATCTAGCATTTTTTAAGTTACGCGAAAAAAATACTCGATTCTGATACAGTTAGCTGAATTTTAAAAAAGCTGAACTGAGAAAAAAACTCACGTGGCGCCCAGGGCGTGACACTATAGCAGGGGCACCACTGTGAGCAGAAAACTGAGAGCAGGGGCGCGGCTGACGTGGCGCCCAGGGCGTGCACTGTAGCGGGGGCACCAATGCGGATGGTCTTAATTTACATGAGATTTTCTCGTCTTAACATATATAGGCTCTACCTTCCACCAATAAAAAAATATGTAGGCTGTACCGAGATGATAAAAAAATTACTTGTCTTCTTTATTTTACTTATCATCTCTCTTTTTTATGACAGTCCTTGTTTTTTCAATTTTATTTCAACAACAAAATTTAAGAAATATTTTGAATTAGAAAATATATTTATCGTCACAATTTTTGAATTCGATATATTTATATTATTTCCCTTTGTCATGATTTCAAATAGGTAAATTAAATTTAAATTCAAGTGAACCTAATTCAGTACTAACATACCATATTTTTCACATCGAATAAGAAGTTGCACAAAGTGAATATGGCTAAAAAAGAGCTAATTGTTCTCAGGTCTATAGTATTTGCTAAAATTACTATTTTGTCCATCTTATTTTAAAAAAGAAACTTTAGTTCCCTACTTTGCTTAAATGTTATGCTAAGGTCTTTGGTACCGGAATAGGAAAATTTCTCTGATAACAATGGACATGAAATAACTCTTTTGCCCTTTAGTTAAAAATAAAAAAATAAAAAAGTTATTTGTTTATGTTTGATTCAGTTCGAGGAGATGGAGGACTCTTTTGCTAAAATGACTCTTTTGCCCTTTTGTCCCTTACTTTTTTTTATTTTAACTAAAAGGCAAAAAGTCATTTCAGGTCCCTTGTTACTGAAGAAATTTCTCTATTCTGGTATCAGGGACCTTAGAATAACATTTAAGTAAAGTAGGGGGACGAAAATCTCTTTTTCAAAATAGGAGCGACAAAAATAGTAATTTCACCAAAGATCAGGAACTTGAGGGCAATTTGCTCCTAAAAAAAATTATCATTAATCAAATATAGAAATTATATTTGAATTCACTTTTTTCGTTGAGTATTTACATTGATTTTAACTTTTAACCATGAAATTATTAGCCTATACGAGAGGTTTAAATCACGGTTGGATATGTTAACTATACAAATCAAATCTATAAATGTAGTTAGCTCCAGGGGCACGATTTTCAAGGAAAGAAAAAAATATCTAATTTCACTATGAAACCTCACCTTACCATGCAAGCCACGAAAGGAGGTTTTTTTTCTGGAAATTAAGCCTGAACTCAAAATCATAAACACAAAAAACAATCAATATGAGAGAATTTTTCGTGAATCACTAATCTTAGTTTGGTACTACTATGAATAATTATTTTAATAGTAGTGTATAGTTCATTCCATACATTTTACTTTATTCATCCACATGTCTATTGGGACTGACCCCGATTCCTTGTGGTTCTTCACTGCGATTTATGAGAGTCCTCGGCCTAATAGTCGTGAGCTAATATGGCAAAAGTTATCTAGCATTGCCTCTAATATGTCTAGGTCTTGGATTTTGGCAGGTGACTTCAATGACTACCTCATCTCAGATAGAAAAAAAAGTGGCGCGCCTATACGGAGAGGCCGCCAACTCCGATTTCAGAAATGAATTAAAATATGTAGGCTTACAGACTTGGGTTACAGCGGCCAAAAATACACTTGGGCTCAAAATGGCATTATGGAGAGATTAGACAGAGATTGGCTAACGTACCTTGGCGCCTAAAATTCTTGGAGGCAACTATACACCACCTCCCACGGATCAACTCTGACCATTGTTCCATCCTTATCACGACGAAGCCTAGGCTTGCTCTCCAACCGCAACAGAGAACCTTTAGATATCAAGCAGCCTGGTACTCTGATCCTAATTTTAAGAACCTAGTCAAGACCGCTGACTCTCTCCCTCAATGAAGCTTGTGAGAGCTTTGTTAGGGATGTTAGGATTTGGAATTATGAAGTTTTTGGGAATGTCTTTTAATATAAACAAAGGTTATTGAGTAGACTGGGAGGCACTCAAAAAGCTCTTGAGATGAACTGCAACCCCTTCCTCATTAAATTGGAAAAAGAGCTACAAAGACAATTGGAGACAACTTTGGCCCAAGAGGAGACGATCTAGATTCAGAAACTGAGAAAAGACTACGTCATCAACAGTGATAGAATTACAAGTTATTTTCATGCCTCTACCATTGTGCCGAGGAAGCACAATAGAATCCTTTCTCTAAAGGACTCGGATGGCGCAATGATCACAGACCCCGGGGGAGCTTAAAGAGCTTATTTTGACTTTTTTCTCCAACCTCTACATAGAGGAATCCCAGCTGGCCGACAGCCCACCACATGTTCCAAACTGCTTCCCTCTCATCTGTGAGAAGGATAGATATAGGCTGGGCACTCTCCCCTCTAACGACGAAATTAGGAATACGGTGTTCTCCATTATTTTGCTTAAGGCGCCAGGCCCAGATAGCCTTTATACCGTATTCTACTAGCATAATTGGGAAATAGTGGGACACTCCGTACAAAGATTCGTCAACAATGTGTTCACAAGAACCTGATCTCCAGCTGGTTTTAACGACACGACCATTACTCTAGTTCTCAAACTAGCACAACCATATCTTCCCCAATACTTCAAACCTATAATTAAGGTGGACTTAGAGAAAGCATACGACAAGATTAAGTGGTTTTTTGTTAGGGAAACTCTCACTCTTTTACACCTTATTGTTGTGATTATTGAGTTGATCCTTAATTGCATTACCACGTGTACTATATATATGAATTAGAATAAAGAATGCACCCGGATGTTCCACCCTTCTCGGGGCATCCGCTAAGGCGACCCCCTATCTCCTTATATTTTTGTCATATGCCTTGAGAGACTTAGCCATATTATCCAGCAATTAATTGAACATGGTGATTGGAAGCCTATTTGCATATCTCAGAATGGCCATAAACTATCACATCTCTTCTTTGCAGATGACCTACTCTTATTCGCTGAGGCTACCATTCCACATGCTAAGATCATTGATTCAGTGCTCAACTCCTTTTGTTTGCTATCATGACAAAGAGTTAGCAAGGACAAGATAAAGATATTTATGTCGAAGAATGTCTCGGCTAAGCTTAGACGTGAGCTGGAGAGTATTCTTGGTGTCTCAAGAACACGCAATCTAGGAAGGTACCTGTGGATGCCACTACTCTACGAACAGG
The DNA here is from genome assembly GCA_012979155.1 of Hypericum perforatum. Classification (NCBI taxonomy): domain Eukaryota; kingdom Viridiplantae; phylum Streptophyta; class Magnoliopsida; order Malpighiales; family Hypericaceae; genus Hypericum; species Hypericum perforatum. The sequence continues at coordinate 42,199 of SOPF01027006.1, read as the reverse complement.
TAAGCAAGAGTACCTATGGGTATATCTTAGATAAGGTACAAGGAAGGCTTGAAAAATGGTGCACAAAAAAACTATCCTTTATCGGTCAAGTCACTCTAGCTAAAGCTGTTATCTCAGCCCTCCAATGTATGCTATACAAACCACAAAGCTACCTAGTAGCCTATGCAGCAAGATTGAGAAGGCCCAATGGGGGTTTATCTGGGGCTCTTCACTATCTGGGAAAAAACTACATCTACTCGCATGGGATAAAATGTGCCAACTAAAGTCAAATGATGGTTTGGGATTTAAAAGTGTCTGCAATCAGAATGTAGCTATGTTGATAAGACTTGCTTGGGGTTTGCTAAAGGATAAGGACTCTCTATGGGCTTAAACACTCTAGGAAAATTACATAAAGCACAGCACCGATGCTATTCGAGAGGTGCAATGCAAAGCCTCCCATTTGCTTCTGTGGAAAGCGCTATCCATAATCTGGCCTATCATGATGCAGGAAGTCCGATAGAGTATACATGATGGTTCTCTAGCCTCTTTCTGGCATGACAAATGGATCAAAAATATGGAACCTCTTATCAGTTTAACAACCCAACCAATCCTAGAACACATATCAGGTTGGAAGGTTTGTGATGTGATCACTACAAATGGCAAATGGAATTGGAAAGTCCTAAATGCTTACATACTAGCCGACACCCTACTTGCCATTGCAGGTTCCCCTCCTCCTAAAACATTTAGAGGCCTAGACAAATTAGTCTGGCAACACTCCCAAAATGGAGACTTCATCGCTCATTCGGCTTACGGCTTAATCCAGTAGTGGAATGATAAGAATACAAGCCTTATATAGAACACAATATGGAAGTGGCAAGGACCTGAAAGAATGAAGAAGGTACCATGGTTAGCAAGTCACGGGAAATTATTGACCAATATAGTTCGATGCAATAGACACATGGAAACTGATGCTACTTGCTTGTACTGCAACCAAGAAGAAGAAATAGTCCTTTATGCCCTTCGCGACTGCCCGAGTATTGCCCCTGTTTGGAGAAGGATACTTAATCACTTCCAAAGAACCCCAGCTAATTTTTTCATGACAAACCTATACTCATGGCTAGAAACAAACTTATGGGTACATGGGACTGGATCATCCACTTTATTGTTGGTATCAATTTTGTTTGGGCCTTTCAAAATAGAAATGTTTTGGGTTATGAAACAGAGAGAACGATTCAACCTCTACAACTTTTCTTCAGCAATTTGAATATCATCAAGGAGGCCTAGTCCACTGGCCACAGCTTCAGAACACACTTTGGAAGAGGGAAGTATTAATTGGTTGGGAGACTCCTCGACCAGATTGGACCAAACTTAACATAGATAGAGCCAGACGTGAGTCGATCAAGTGGGCCACTACTGGGGATCTCCTACGCAATAGAGTTGGACAATAGATTGAGGGATTTGCTACCAACTTAGGAGAATGCACCAGCGTAGAAGCTGCATAGACTTCACAATTGATTTGACAAGACAGATAATTTACCAAACCACATGTGTATTGTACTAGAATAAACTTGGCATTACACTGCCAGGAAGACCCACAAACTTCTTTCTTAAATAGTAACTGGCCCTTCTCTCCTATATCCAAAATACTAATTAATTCTTCAGGATTATAAGTTATTCTTTTGACATAATTAATAAAAAATACAAATTAAATGTAACCTTCAAAAATATTAATTAATAGTCTTCATCATTAATTAGTTGGACACTCTATTTGACTCTACTAGCACAATAGCAATAACCTTTCACCTCGTAAGACCATAGGGGGGAGGTGGTGGTGGTTTTGTTACACGCCCAAGTTTTTTTACACCCTCGGCCTGCCATGTGGCAGCATGTCATTGGGCATGTCGCGTGCTGCATGCCTCGTTGACACGCACGGCACCTCCGCATGTCAGCGAGGCACTCCTTGCCTCTCCAGTTGCGATGCAGCCCGGGCGACGTGGCCTCAGGGCAATATTTTATTAATTTTTTTAAATCGAAAAAAACAAAAAAAACCTAGAAAAAAATCTAAAAAATAATTTTATTATTTTTGACTTTTCTGTCAAATTAAAAAAATTATAATTTTTTGGTAATTTTATACAATTTTTTGAATCCAAATAACAAGACTTTTCATATAAAAAATGTGTGTGGTCCAAATTTGTTTAAAAAAATTTGTGGTCCAAATTCATTTAAAAAATCTATAGATTGATACAACTTTCTTCATAATTTTTCACACCAACTCCTCTCCTCTCCTCATTTTAGAAAAAAATATAGGTATGGATCCGATCTCATCGAATTTCGATAGTTTGATTCTAACTCAAATTTCCAATATACTTCAGGAGAGGATGAAAATAGGTTAGTACTAAATTATTTCAGCAATGGCAAGCCAAAATAGGAGCCAACATTCGGGCAGCAGAAGCTATTATTCGAAGAAGTGAAGTCTAGTTGGAGCCTCGTGCACCAAAATGCTATATCAACAGGGGTCATGAAGTTGGTGATGAGCATTTGGTGCAGGATTATTTTGCTAAAGCACCAACATATGGAGCTCATATATTCTGCCATCAATTTTGTATGCACATACCTTTGTTATTGAGAATAGTAGAAGTAGTGACTGCCCATGATCCGTACTTTCAACAAAAGCTAGATGCTACCGGGAGACCTGGGTTATCGACTTTGCAAAAATATATTACAGCGATGAGAGTTATCACTCAACGTCAGGAGGGTTATAGAAAGGATGTGGAGATGACATGAGGAGTTCTCCAAGCTCGCTTTGCTTTCATAAAAAATCCATGTTTTCTTTGGAATCAAGAATTCATTGGAAAAGCTATGATAGCTTGTATCATAATTCATAATATGATAGTAGAAGATGAACGTGAAGGATATGGACTTTATTGTCTAGAAGAATTCATCAACGAAAGACCAGGCAGCAACACCTCCACAAATTACGAATACTCTACTCAATGCATTGGATCTCTATCAAGCTTCACGACCATTGATTCTCAAAATCGGAATAGAAAAGTCCATATCGCTTTCCCTTAAGACTTAATTGAGCACGTTTGGACTAAATTTGGTAGCGGTATTTAGTAATGTAATTTGTAAATCTAAGTTATTTCTTGAATTTCATAGTTTCTTTTGTAATTTTAATAAAATTTTCATTTCGAAAAATTTAGTGTTTCAATTTTTTTTAGTGTTTTCGAATTTACACAAAAAATACTCGAGTTTGATACAGTTAGCTAAATTTTAAAAAAACTGAGCTGACAAAAAAGCTGACGTGGCGCCCAGGGCGTGGCACTATAGCGGGGGCACCTCCGTGGGTTGAAAACTGAGAGCATGGGCGCGACTGACGTGACGCCCAGGACGTGGCACTATAACAAGGGTGTGAGTGCGGATGGTCTAAATGACATTGTTATTTCAGTGTGGACTGT
>SOPF01027006.1:0-29042 GCA_012979155.1 Hypericum perforatum | reverse complement strand
GAGACTCAAAATCCTATGTGTTTAATGCGTGTTTTAGACACACATCATATCCCAATCACATTACGTAATCGTATTGGCCCAAAATAGCAATTCTCTGTTCAGGCAACTCTCAAAAGTTTAATTAAATTCCTCTTCCTTTTTGGTAAGAATTAATATTTGAACTCATCTAATCAAATATAATATGTCCACGTGATTATCCATAACTAGCTTCCCGGCATCGTAGTTGTAGTTCCCCAACTAAAATCAATTAAACCCGAAAAACGAATTATGATTGATTGGAAAGTATCAATTCAAAAATCACGTAAAACCGACATACGCTATTTGAAATTGGAACAAAAGATAAAAGAAAGGTGTGTGAAAAATTGGGGGAGCAAAATGAAAATAACCGGAAACCGGAGGAGCGAAGGAAAAGAAAGGGCGCCTCCCGGTTCCTAAAAAACCTACAAATCCCTTTTGACCCTTTACCACACCCCCCCTTCTTACCTTTTCCTCCCTCCACCTGTCTCCCTCTTTCTCTCTCTACACTTCATCACTCTCCTTTCTCTCACATCCATCTCTCTCTCTCTCCCCCCCTCTTTCTTTTTTTATTTATTTTTTTTTTCCATTTAGTTTCTCCTCTCTCGCGTATCCTCGTCACCGTCCATTTGTTAAGTGAAAAGAAAACCCTAATTTCTGACGCACTCCGACTTCTTCACGGGTAACGACCGACCACTCCCCTCCCCTAATCTCCGTCGTCGTTTTGGGTTCCAATTTTTGATCCGGATTTTGTTCTCTCTCTCTCTCTCTCTCTCTCTATAATCGGTCGCTTGAATTGGGGAAGAAAGAAAGGAATAAAGGAGAGGGTTTGAAGGGAAAGGCATATATGTCCTACAATCAATCAAGGGGGGATAAGAGTGACACGTCATCACAGTACCGGAAGCAAGGGCGATCCTCCAATTCCTCTAACTTCCAGCGCTCCTCCTCCGGTTCCTACGCCAGAGGCGGCGGCGGCACCGGCCCCGCCCCTTCCCTCTCCACTAATCGCAGGTAAAATTTTTCTTCTTTTTAGGGTTTCCGTCTCTTAGATCCATCGTCCAAGTTGGATGATTCAGCTCAATTCTCTCTAATCTCTTTGTCTGGCGCTTCTAGTTTTAAGAAGTCGAACAATGCTCAAGGAGCCCAGCCTAAGCTAAGCCCGACAGCGCCTGTCCGTGCGCAATCAGCTGCCGCTCCCTCCGATCCTCGGAGCCTGCACGGTGCGCCAATACATGGTATGCTCTGTAGTCAATCGAACTTCGTTTTGTTGCATTCACAATTCGTTTATACCTCGTTGATTAATAGTCTTTATTTCAAAAGAGTTTTTATCCACAATTTGGTGCATACCCTTTGTGAAATCTGTATGCTTTTGTTACAGGAGCTACTGATTCTCCCGTTATTAGTGGTGTTCCCAAGCACCCTGAGCCCTCAGCGCAACAGAGAAGCTCCCCAGTAGTTCCCAAGGCTCCAACTTCTCTACATGCCCCGGTGAGCTCTGATTCTACACCACCGGCAACTCCCGTCAAAGGTAGGTCTTACTTTTTACTCATCGAGCATTTGATATACGATATGGTGTGTATTTTATCCCCAGAGCTAATTTATGATGGCTCTGGATTGTCCTAACCCTCTTTCCTACTCTCTTGTACACTTTCTGCTTACACGACTTGTGGTGATGCAGTTCCTGGAGATGCATCTAAGGGGGCGTTTCCATTCCAGTTTGGGTCCTTAAGTCCTGGTTTGATGAATGTTATGCAGGTATGAGCTATTTTATTTTCCATTCTTTCAATGCGAGTGGTTTCTAATGGTATCTTGTTTTCTGAGAGGAACATTTTTTTTGTTAGATTCCTGCACGGACCAGTTCTGCTCCCCCAAACTTGGATGAGCAGAAACGAGACCAGGTAGCTATATCTTTTGTCCTTTAAACTTCATCTTTTGATTTATACAAGTGTGAACAGTTCTGAGACACAAAATTTTCCTTCTCAGAACTGTTAAGACTTCTCGTTGAATTTGACAATGTCCCTATTTCTAGGATTGCTAATTCCTTTGTATTTGGGTTGACTATGCCTGGCATGCTAGATACGATTTGATTTTTCAAGCATAGTTGTCTTGCTGACTTCTGTAAAACTCGTCTTGGCCGATTTCATTGTGTTAGATGACAAAGCAGACTTTATCCTGACTCTGATCAGGCATTCTGCTTCTGTAAAATGTCATGGCACTTTTGGAATCAGTTTTGTCTCAGTTACAGTTATGTTGGTGTTAAGAGTAATATTATTTCTGGGATTTCATTCTTTCATCTTCATGAGACTTATTTTGTAGTCATAGCTGGATTTGTGGCAATTTTTTATTTTAAATCTAACATGAAGCAGTATCCCTTCAAAAAAGAAAAGGAGGTACTAGAATTAAAATTTATGGTCTATGTTCTCTTAACTTGCAGGTGCGGCATGATACTTTAAGATCTGTGCCACATGTGCCAACTCCTGTCCCCAAGCAGCCGCAGCCCAAAAAAGATGCCATTGCTGTCGACAAAGCTAGCACTGGCGACTCTCATCCAATTCCTATGACTAGAAAGGAGACACAAGGCCCGCCTCCGCCTCCTGTCAGCCAGAATCAGAGACCTCCGGCGCTCCCTTTTTCTGTTACTTCCATGTCAATGCCATATCACCAACCGCAGGTGGCTGTTCAGTTTGGTGGCCCAAACCCACAAATTCAGCCTCAGGGTGTGACAGCGACTTCTCTTCAGATGCCTGTGCCAGTAGGATTACAACTTGGAAATGCTTCACAACAGCCTATGTTTGTTCAAGGACTCCAACCTCATCCCATTCAGCCACAGGGAATTATGCACCAAGGTCAGAGCATGAGTTTTGCGACCCAAATGGGTCCTCAGCTCCCTCCTCAATTAAGCAACATGGGTATGGGTGTTAGCTCGCAATATCCCCAGCAACAGGGAGGAAAATATGGTGGTCAGCGCAAGACCACTGTGAAGATCACTGACCCAAAGACTCATGAAGAGCTGAGACTTGCAGATGTCGGGTCATCAGGCATGAGGTCGCACCTTAATGTGCCTCCATCCCAGCAAATCCCAGCCTTTCCACCTCATGCCATAAGTTATTATCCCACTTCTTACGGTGGCAGTAATATATATTTCCCAGCCCAGGGTTCCATGCCTTTAAACACTGGCCAGATAGCTCCTAATCCTCATGCACCTAGATATAATTATGCTGTTAACCCAGGTGCTCAAAGTTATCCCACTGCTGTCAATTCCCTTCCAGTTATTAAGTCGAGCACTATGAATGTTGAACATAATCGCGAGATTCGCAATCAAGTCCCTGTTTCATCAAATGCTGTCCAGGTGACAGTTAAGCCTGCTGCACCTTCAATAATTGAGAAGGCTGTGAAGCCACAACCATCAAATAATCCATCTATCACTGAACCAGGTGTAGCCCAAAAAAATTCAAGGTCATCTGATGAAGCTGGTTTATCACAGCCTCCTGCAGTCCTGAAGCAAGAAGCTGGCGATGAATATGTGGCATTGGAGTCATTTCCAGTGGCAATTGAGCAGTCAATTCCTGGGATTATTGAGAGCTCAGTGTGTGATTCCTTGTCCTCTTTAGCACTTACGATTGAGGAGTCAGTATCTGCTGTGGCAAATGCAGAAGGTAGGAGAAGTGAACCCCTGGTAAGGTCAAACTCTATCAAGGATCATCAGAAGAAGACTGGCAAGAAAGGGTATTCCCAGCCCCAGGACCAGGTACTGCATTGATCTTCTTGTTATTGTTTGCGTTGTTCAGAAAATGTCTCGTATTTTTAAATGCCTTCTGTGCTTGTTCTTTAGGCTGTTGGACAACCTGCTTCAGTGTCAAGCTTGTCTTCTCGTACTTTAGACCATGACGAACTGTTGGATGGCAAATCAGCTGATGCTGCGGAAGATAAGACGGTTCTTCTTCCATCATCTGTTGATAGTGAGGGCATGGCTGAATTCTCAGCTGTTGATGTTTCTACAACTCATGTTTCTGGAACAAATAAAACAGGAGATAGTTCTTCTCATGCTCTGCTAGAGCCTTCTGCTGCTAAAGTTCTTCCTGGCACTCATGAATCGGCATATCAGCATAACCTAGATATCACAAGTCAAGGGGAAATAAAAGATGATACCCCTGGAACGCAATTAGCAGAGCCCAATAAATTGCTTGAAGATTTCAAACAAGAACAAGATTTACACACTGTGTCAGGTCTTGACAATTTAAGGTCTGAAGAACCTGTTGAAGAAGTTAGCGGGGAATCAACATCTACATCTGCAATGCATGCCAATGAGGTTCCGGAAAATAAACAGTTGGATCAGGTTGATCCAGTGACTTGCCAGGAGGAGAATGATACGATGTTATATCAGAAAAATGTCTCTACACCCATGCTTAATGGTAATGCAGATGATATCTTGACACCAAATCAAACTTCGAGCAAAATTGATGATTTGCTGGATGGAAATGTGTCTGTGGTCAGTTCGGATGTAACAGCTCACCCGTCTGATGCTGTTAGTGGCCCTAGTACAGCAGGAGAAACTCTAAAACAAGAAGGTGAAAGCGTGGAAAATACAGTTGGGAGCTCGGTTGCCCATCCTGGTGTGAGAGATAAAACTGGAGGTGAACTCACTAGATCAAAGAGTACCACATCCAAGGTGAAGAAGAAGAGAAAAGAGATTCTTCAGAAAGCAGATGCCGCTGGAACAACTTCCGACTTGTATATGGCTTACAAAGGTCCAGAGGAGAAGAAAGAAAACACCATTGCCTCAGATGTCCTGGAAAGTACACCTTCTAACTCAGTTGAGATGCAGGTAACGTCTGACGAGGTTCAGGCAGATGTCATATTTGTGAGTAAGGGCACATCAAATAAGACTGAGCCAGAAGATTGGGAAGATGCAGTGGATGTTTCAACACCGAAGTTGGAAACTTCAGCTGGTGGGGTGCGAGATAGTACAAGGTTGACGCCACAGGATGAAGACAGCAATCCAAATTCAGCCAAAAAGTATTCCAGAGATTTTCTTCTCAAGTTCTCGGAAAGATGCTGCGATCTTCCTGACGGATTTGAAATCACATCTGATATTTCTGATGCCTTGATGTCTACCAGTGTTTCTGACCTGGTGGATCGTGCTCCACATCCTAGTCCAGGAAGAGTTGTGGATAGAAGTAACAGTTCTTCTCGGATGGACTGGCGATCTAGTGGTATGGGTGAAGATGACAAGTGGAGTAAGCCATCAGGTCATTTTGGCATGGGAAGGGATTTACGTGTTGACGTCGGTTTTGCCGGTAATGCTGGTCCTCGATCAGGGCAAGGTGGTAACTTTGGAGTTCTTAGGAACCCTCGAGCACAAGCTTCACCACAATATCACACTGGGATTTTGTCTGGGCCTATGCAATCAATTGTTCCTCGAGGAGGGATGCCAAGGAACAGCCCAGATGCTGACAGATGGCAACGTGCTACCAATTTTCAGCAGAAGGGTTTGATTCCTTCTCCCCATACACCCCTACAGGTGATGCACAGAGCTGAGAGGAAATATGAAGTGGGTAAGGTGACTGACGAAGAACAAGTCAAGCAGCGGCAGTTAAAAGCTATTTTGAACAAGTTAACACCACAGAATTTCGACAAACTTTTTGAGCAGGTAAAAGAGGTAAACATTGACAACGCACAAACACTTGCTGGTGTCATCTCACAGATCTTTGACAAAGCTTTGATGGAGCCTACCTTCTGTGAGATGTATGCTAATTTCTGTTATAAACTGGCTGGAGAGTTGCCCGACTTTGTTGAAGATAATGAGCAGATAACTTTCAAGAGGCTGCTGCTTAACAAATGTCAGGAGGAATTTGAGCGAGGAGAGAAGGAGCAAGAAGAAGCAAACAAAGCTGATGACGAGGGTGAGATCAAACAGTCTCCAGAGGAGAGGGAAGAGAAGCGTCTCAAAGCGCGGAGACGGATGCTTGGTAACATAAGGCTAATTGGAGAGTTGTATAAGAAAAGAATGTTAACGGAAAGAATCATGCATGAGTGCATAAAAAAGCTGTTGGGTCAGTATCAGAACCCCGACGAAGAGGATCTTGAAGCTCTCTGCAAATTGATGAGCACTATTGGAGAGATGATTGACCATCCGAAGGCCAAGGATCATATGGATGCATATTTTGACAGGATGGCAATGCTTTCTAACAACATGAAATTGTCATCAAGGATTAGGTTTTTGCTCAAAGATTCAATTGATCTGAGAAGAAACAAATGGCAACAGCGGAGAAAGGTTGAGGGGCCTAAAAAGATTGATGATGTGCACAGGGACGCTGCTCAGGAACGACATTTGCAGGCTAGCCGGTTATCTCGCACTCCTAGCATGAATCAACCTGGTAGGAGGACACCGATGGATTTTGGTCCAAGAGGACCTGCGATGTTGTCTCCTAGTACCCCGATGGGTGGATTCCGCGGTTTGCCTAATCAGGCTCGTGGTTTCCAAAACCAGGATGCTCGGTTTGATGAACGACAGCCCTATGAGCCGAGAATAGTTCCCTTGCCGCAAAGACCTCTTGGGGATGAGTCTATTACTTTGGGCCCTCAAGGTGGTCTTGCTAGAGGAATGTCTGTTAGAGGACCACCTGCTAATGTAAGTAACCCTGTTCTGGATCCTGTGGCGTCAAGGAGAGTGATGGGCACTTTCAATGGTTTTCCTAGTGTGTCAGAAAGGTCTGTGCTCAATTCAAGGGAAGATCTCCTTCCTAGATATGCTACGACAGAAAGAGTTGTCGTATCAACTTCCCATGATCATGTCAATGCTGAGGAACGCAGTATGAATTTTGCCAATAGTGATCCAAAGAATCCAGATCACAGTTTTGATAGGCCGATTGCAACTTCCCCACCTTCACGAGTACAGGCTGTAGCTGAGTTGTCTGAAGAAGTCCTTCATAACAAGTCTTTAGCAGCAATCAAAGAATATTACAGGTTTGTTTTTAGGATATTCCATGTCTATTTTTCTGCTGCTGCTGAATGTTTCTGCAGTAATCTGCGGATAAAGTTCGATGATGGATGCTTGAGATTAATCGTTTGGTAGCAATGTATTTCTTGAGGTTGTTGGTCACTATAAACGTCTTTAGATTTTCAATTACAATTGGCATTTTCCTACTTGGTTTTAAATTCTCACCACCGAATCTTTTAAGGTGGTTAAATTCTTCTGTTGAAGTTAATTTTTCAGTTTTACAATGTTTTTTTTAAGATACCTACGATACTTTTACTTTCATGATTGATGATTTATCTTCATTTTTAAGATTCCTCTGATACTTTTACTTCCATGATTGATGATTTATCTTTGGGTCGCCTTCCGGTGATATTATGACTAGATATTAATGATCTGAAGTTTATTCCTACAGTGCTAGAGATGAGAAGGAAGTTGCATTATGTATCAAGGAGTTGGATACCCCTGGCTTCCATCCGTCAATAATATCTTTCTGGGTCAATGATTCGTTTGAGAGGAAAGACATGGAAAGAGATCTCTTGGCGAAGCTCCTAGTCAATCTGGCGAGATCTGAAGAAAATATTTTGACTCAGTTGCAACTTGTCAAAGGGTACAAATAATCTTTTATTTATCCTACTTTTGTGTGGGTCTTTAGTTAAGTTTTATATTTTACTTCTCTGATATTTGCTCTACCCGATTTTTATTCAGGTTTGAAGCTGTGTTAACCACTTTAGAGGATAGCGTCAATGACGCCCCAAAAGCTGCAGAGTTTCTGGGCCGTATATTTGGGAAAGCTGTGTCAGAAAATGTAGTCCCCTTGGAGGAGATAGGGCAATTGTTACTTGCAGGCGGAGACGAGCCCGAACGCCTCAAGGAAATTGGTCTAGCTGGGGATGTTATTGGGAGTATTTTGGAAACAGTTAAAGTAGAGAAAGGAGAAACCCTCTTGAATGAGACTAAGGCCAATTTGCATTTAGAGGATTTCCGACCTACGGATGGTTACAGATCAAGGATATTAGAGAAATTTATTTAGATGGTAGTCTCTTGCTCATTGTATCTTTATCAAAAAGGGCTGGGAATTTTGTGGTATGGAGTTTACCATCTCCTGCCTTTATGCGTATGTTGAAAAATGTTCGATCAAGTTATGGAAGGAAGGTGCAATTGAGCATCGGGATTTGAGTAGTTATAATGTATTTGTTGCTATTTCTCTCCTCATATTTGCAGTCACTCGACTGTTTGATCCATATCCTTGGATCTGCTACATTAAAATTCCAAATAGTAGTAGCAGGGTGCTTCACCGTTTCTACTGCGATGACCTTGGTCATTTCTACATTTATATGAACTGCATTGCGTTTAATTAGACGTGAACCGCAGAGAAGTTACAAGGTCATTGCTCGAACCGACGTCGAAAACAGCAGTACGCATGGAATTGAGAATGCTTCCGTATAAGTAGACCTGTTGCCGTGCTCGAAGGCTCTTGTATGAAGCTGTAGAGGCCATTTCGCTGGTAAAAGTGATGCGGCAGCTGGCCACCTATGGAAGTCACTTCACTTTTCTCAGCACATATTTAATCAATCTTTGATCTTTAAATCGACCTCACCAAGATCATGGTTTATAATACTCTAAAGTTGGTGCAGATAGACTTAATATGTGTCTCGCATATGGTAATTCTTGCTAGTCCAAGGTTTCCAAATAGTAATTCTTGCACTGGCACGTCGCCATTTAGAATCATTAGTTCCAACTTCCGATCACAGAAAACCTTGGAACATTACTGGAACAACCTCAGCCTGATGTACTATTACGAGACCAAGTTCATATCTGTGTTTCATTTAAGATACTTGACCAAAAAAAAAAGATACTCAGACAGGTTTCGCACGCAACAACAACTGATAATACATTTGTTTTTGGTAGACACCAGCGCTTATAATACATAACCCCTAATACTTATTTACATTTCTCTAAAGATATAAACGAGGGCAAAAATTTGATAATAAAAGAACAGATGGAAATCTTACTTATCCGCCCGCTTCGCTCTCTCCGTAGTCTTTCTCGTGCTCTTGCGGTAGTAACCTAACAAGACCAACCAAAGTACTCAGTTCGCATCTTCTCCCACGCTAGCATAGGGTCACATAACTGGCATCCCCAGTTGTAGCCTCCACAGACTGCGTGCTGAGAAGATCACGGGGTAAGGTGTGATGTTATTCAAAAGAAAAATCTCACAAACTGCCGTTCCTCTATCTGCCTCTGCATCTCAGCCATCCGAGAAACGTGTCGCTGCGTGGATCTCATACAATTGGTATTGGAATGTCACCTCGGTTCCTGTTATGGTGCATTTGTTTCTGCACAGCCTTCACTGCTGCAACTCTAGCCGCATTGGCTGCCCGATTAGCTGCTGTTACTGCCCTATTTACCCTTTCATCCACCTTTCCCACATCATATGCCTTTTCTGCAGCACGTCTTGCTTCCTGGTTGCCAAACAGAACAGATAAGGAGGCGAACACATAACCAAATGATTACCAATCAGACACGAAGCAGCGAACGGATGAGTGAGGATAATATAAGACATACCTGTACAGAATTGAGGACCTTGGAATGATAGACGGCAACAGGGGAAATAGGGTAGCTACTTGTCTGCGTGCTAGGTACGTCTAGAATCCCATTCTGCCAATGGCCGGACTGAGTCTCCCCATTTCGGAAGGTGTACATCCCGAGGCCTTGCCTTCTACCCTCATGCCATGCTCCCTCGTATCGGTGCCCGTTGGCAAACCGATAAACCCCGAACCCGTGCATCTTGTCAGCAAAATACTCTCCAGCGTAAGTATCACCATTTCTGATAAAAACACAGGACAACAAACGAGGTGGGTCCCACTCCAGCAAGCTCATTACAACCTAATAATTGCTAATGGGGGAAAGTAAAAAAGGAACCTGAAATGGTAGTGGCCGAAGCCGTGCTTGACGCCCCGCTTGAACTCGCCCACGTAGCGGCTCCCGTCATCGCAGGTGTGGACACCGGCGCCGTGGGTCTGGCCATTGGACCACTCGCCAGCGTAGACGTCGCCGGTATAGAAACGGTACACACCGAAGCCGTCGCGGAGGCCATTGCGGTACTGCCCACGGAAGCGGCTCCCGCGGGCCCACGTCTCAACCCCGAAGCCGTCGTACTTGCCGGAGACCCAGTCCCCCTCGTATCGGCCGCTCATATAGTAGTAGTAGACGCCGGAGCCAGAGCATATCCCGTTAAGGAACTCACCCTCGTAGAAGTCGCCGTTGGTGTATGCCTGGACGGAGAACCCAGACACGTGGCAGGGGCGAGGGCGAGGGCGGGACCCGATGGACCAGAGGACCGGAGCGGGGAAGGGTTTCCCAGGGGGGGGCTTGGAGCGGGAGAGGAAGGAGGGGAGGGGGAGGTTGAGGGAGAGGAGGAGGAGGAGGAGGGCGGCGGCGGAGAGAAGGTCGAGGAGGAAGAGGAGGGGGAGGGCGAGGAGGAGGAGGGGGCGGCGAGGGAGGGGGGGCTCCTTGGGGGGGCGAGGGCGGGCTGGGGACGGCGGAAGGGGAGGAGGAGCGGGGCGGCGCTTGTAAGGGGTGGAGGGTGGGTCGGGGGAGTGGACGACGATCTGGGGGAAGGGGAAGGCGAGGTGGTGATTGTTGTAATCGGAAGAGACGCCGGCGGTTTCTGTTCCGATTTGGGGTTCTGATTTCTTCTGATGATGCTGCATTTACTCTTCTTCTTCTTCTAATTTCATTTCTTCTTCTTTCTTCTTTCTTCTTTCTTCTTCTGGTTTGGTTTAATTTGGAAATATGGGATTATTTGATTGGACGGCCAAAGTCTCTCTCTCTCTCTCTCTCTCTCTCTCTCTCTCTCTCTCTCTATATCCTCAGTTGCTTGACTTGTGTAGGTGTGTGGGGTTGGGATGTCCTCTCTCTCTCTCTCTCTCTCTCTCTCTCTCTCTTATTATTAGCATGTTTCTACTTTCCTTTTTTATTCACCCTATTTCGGAAGAAGAAGAAAAAGTGTGCAGCCCTACACATCAACAACAACGCACAACATGTCTTGTCTGATGATGATTATCTAGTTCGATTTAACTTTTCATTTTTATATATCTTGTATGTCATTAAATTATGTCTTTGAAATTATTTTAAGGTTATTAATTGTAATTTTTCTTGGCACTTGTCCGCTCTAGTCGATAACTCTTGCAGTTTTACGTCCGCCCTTCGACTTGACTTATGTCACTCACTCTGTGGCCTTCAATTTGGTATTTGTTGTGTATTAGGCATCTTTGATTTTCTCCATATTGGCCTTCCAGACATCCATCCTTCTAAAAACAACATGATAAGTATGATGATGATGGTATATCTAATCTCAAGTGCGATCTCTTTTCTCTCAACGACTTATATTCTAAGTGCACCGGATTCACAGCTCATTCCGTCAGCTCCTACAAAAAAGGGCTGAATATTGTTCAATTCGAGCAAATCCCAATTATTCCTTGATGCCTCCAGGCAGGCCCAATTCAACATTCCTTGAGCTCGAATGTTTCCCATTTTTAAATACCGACGAGTTTCACATTGACATTCATCTACGGGGAGTGAAGTGGATCAAGGCTCTCGCTTTGTATTGATGCTGTCACAAAGGAGATGGACAATTGTATCTTGCTGCATGTTATTGACAATTGTTCCCCAAGCTTCAAACAAAAAAAAGTTGCGAGAAAGTGCAAGGACATACAGAGAGAGAGAGAGAGAGAGAGAGAGAGATAGAGAGAGAGAGATAGAGAGAGAGAGAGATAGAGAGAGAGAGAGACCAGGGAAAAGCACCTCCTCCATTCCATCTACTTTAACGTCTTCCCAAGGGGCCGGCCCTGATGGAACACCAAGAGGAACACATCCTTGCAGTCTATTATGAATCCACACAAGATTTTAAAAAAAGAACGAACACAACAATGATAAACACATCCAGAACAAATCTCAACTTTTAGCATCCTCTTAATTTTGTAATATCAATACGCGCTTATAAACCAATATGTGGTATCACATCTCTCGACAACACTCCGTCGCTCGTACCCTTCCAGGAGTCCTCAAACGTTGTGTAGCTCTTAAGACTCAAACTCTGGGGACTACAGGGCAAAGTGAGCCATCATTTGGGTCATCTCTGAAACACCAATACAATCACGTTTTGTGGATCTTGAAGCCAAAGACTCTGGGAACATAATTTTGAACCGGCTTCTGAGGTTTTATGTGCCCATACGTCATCAGGAATAGATGTGGGAAGGTGGTCCCAAAATAAGCTCCATCTATATCTATGTACAATCAAGGAAACATCCTGCGTTGAGACAAGAATCTGCAGCAATTTGTGTTCTCGTAGCATAACAGATGAACAAATAGCACATATATACCAAGGCACATGCAAGATGATACGCACATGATCATCAGTTAGGAAGTTTGAAATCATAACAAGATAATATAAACTAAAATATCAAATTTAGCCCTCGTTTGAATAATAAGGATACTGCCTTGGTACTTGGATCGTGGGTAGTAAATGTCTTCGCATTTTGGACAGTATATCTTGACAGTACTAGAACGGGGGACGTCTGATTGACCAACCGGGAGGCAAGGCTGTCCAGAACAATAAACTCGTGGGCACCTGCCAAAGTCATAGTTCTTGTACTTCTCCAACTGAATAAAATCAGCGACAACAATTAGAAATGGTAAAACAAGAGAAAGAACTGAGAGAAAGAGAGAGGGAGAAGGAGGCAAGCCGGAAATTAACAGAGGCGATGAATTACCATGGCTGCAATTCCCTTGCTGGTCAGTATGTAGCGCACATGAATCAGGCCGTACAACATCTCTGCTGCAGATTCCACCAATTCATTCTGCTCTTCCGTAAACATATCACCTGATGAGTGCAGAAAGAAAAAAGCTTTAACAGCAGGTACCAAGCAAAGGACACCAAATTCTCTACATGACCAAACTGAAACTGTGAAATCAACATCAGTGAATACAAAATTTACAATTGCAGTGTTCTCAAAAGATAAAAGTACGCCACTTTTTGAATGTAGGTTTGCATGCCAAAGGCAGAGCAAGAAACAATGTGATGGGTTTAACTTGGACCTCGTAAAAGTCGAGTTTAGACAGACTTGCAAAGTGGACCGGGACCATATAGCATCATCATTCAGTGGTTAACAATTAGAAAGACAAGCAACCACAAATACAATAGCACTTTAACAACAGAAAGGAAAGGAAAGGAAAGCAGTCAGTGAGTAACCGTGAGATGAGTCGACATCCAAGATAAGATCGAGCGCATAATCATAGTACGGAACTTGGCTGCTCAAACCGCAAAGGTTAAAGTCATCCTGGATGTACTCATCCTCCACCTCGCAGAAAAACTCGTTCCCCCTCAAATTGCAGAACCACGATATCCAACAACTGTCGTCCCCATCGGATCCGGATCCACTAACATCAGATTCCTCGCTGTCGCTTTCTGATTCCGCTGCTACATATATCACGCGCCAAACCTCAATGTCAGCCTATGAAATAAAAAAAAGCTTCCAGCTCCTGGTTCCATGGGAGAGAGAGAGAGAGAAGAGAAGCGAAGCAAACCGTCGGAATTGGTGGCGGGGTTGGGCTTGGAGCGGGAATCGCGATGGTGTTGGGCTTGGAGCGTCTTCGTCTTTCCGGCGGCGTCCCTAAAAGCGGTGGCGGTTAACGGCTTGGAGGTGGAAGGCGACGACTTGGACTTCTCGAGGTGCTTGTCCAGCGCCTGGTTGAGCCGCTTCCGGTCCTTTCCAGCGCCGCCGTGGCTGTGGCTGTGGCCGTGGCCGTGGCTGTACATTATTATTATTATTCCCAATTCTCTAAATGTTTGGATTGGATTGGAAAGTGGAGAGGCTAATTAGGGTTTCCCTTGCCCGTGTTATTATTATTATTATTATTATTATGAGTTCCCTTCTTTTGCTTAGCTTCGTGGTGTTTAGTTAACCAAACACTCGCTTCTCCACCTTTTGCCATTTAATTTCCGAATATTTCTGTCCGGGCCCCACCTCCACCTCTAGAATTTTTTTTTGGGCAAATTGTTCTTCGGTCCCAGGTGTTTGACGATATCTCAATTGCGGTCCTCACTATCCCCAGTTATATATTGGTATTCAGTCCCTGGTGATTGACGATATCTCAATTGCGGACCTTAGACTCTTCGAAGTCATGGGTTAACATATTTTAACGCCTTTTTCAGTTGATTAAATGAAAAGGTGCTATCTGATTTCATTGAACATATGAAGAAAAAAAAAAGACAGGTTCAGGAAACATACCAAGGACCAAGACAGTGAGACAATACATGGGATATTCCGAATGTGTGTAGACAAAAGGATAATCCTGTTAATTAGTCCATTGGGCTTCGGTTCCCAATATTAAAGCCCAATATAATAGACTGCAACTAAGGGTCAGTTACAGATTGGTCCACTGATCCGATTATGTTGTGTGTTTCCAATGTAAAAAGCCCATGCAAATAACATAAACAATATCAAATCGAAAGAATACTTAAATTGACGAGACACACGGTGGAGCATATGTTTGCAACCAAGGTCTTTAAATAAGGATGTCTCCTGTTTAGTACACAGGAGGAAGGTACATCAGCTAGATTGCTTGCTTGGTTTAGAAAGAAGGGTAAGCAATTAAGTAAATAAATAAATAAAAATAAGGAAACTAGAAAGAAGAGAAGGGTTGTTCGTGATCAGACGAAGTGGAGTCGTCAGTTGGAGGAGAGTGGCTGTGTCTTCCTTCATAAGTAGTAATAACCATACGGCAATCCTCTGATAATCGCTCCACCCTCTTCTTCACCCTGCAACTGCTGTATGTGCACCTGTAGTAACTTCTGCACCCCAAATTCAACAAACATTACATTACAATACCTCGTTAATCCTTCCCATGAGGATAAAAATGGCCAAACACTTATACCCACCATGGCTTTTCATCCAAATAATAATAATACTACTCATAATCGTCAAGTATATATTCCACACTTTTTGCCCGAAAAAAATTATTATCGGCCATAAAGACATATCCAAGTTAGTGTTAAAACAAAATACTGATATTTGAGACAGTAATTAAAAGAAGAAAACTTGATTTGACAAGCATGTTAGAATAATCGATTAGGTGGATTAAATTTGGTTAACAAAGGTTTATAAACTCGCTACGATCCTGTCGGATCTCAACATGATTAGATAATCAAGTAAGTTTACATAATCTGTTTTTCGAGTGTTCTCATCGACAAGCTGCATGGCACTGCATTACTGTGAGTTTTAAGTTCGATGGAACATTCACCATATTTTTTTCTATATGACTGAAGGACTTAGTCACTGGTTTTGCTGCTTCTAAAAGGATTACTTAGCTTTTCATATATACATATTTGTTGGGATATATATTTAACTAACAAGAAATAAGCGCTTTTGATATATATTTAACTAAAAAACCGTGATTCAGGCTTTACCTTCTTTCTACGTCTCAGGTGATCAAAATGAACCACGAAAATTGGTTTAATTAATTAATTAATCAATCAATTTCAAAGAAAGTGTAGGGTGTTGGGGGGTTTTGCTTTTAGTTGAAGGACCAAATGATACACTTCCTGACCATTGTCTTCCCGTGATTGAAAGAAAGCCTCGAGGGCTGACACAAATTGTACCGACTGGGGATATTCTCTTTAACAAGCTGCTGCTTCAAATGACTTTGAACGAAATGATATCGGGTGGTCATTGCTTCCAATGTTATCTATACATTTCTTTCATCGTATCATTAAAGGGTTATATCATCATCATCATCATTTCTTACAACTTAGTTTACATGCACATTATTGATACTCTCATTACATTGATGTATATTCATTATATTGTTACAGTGACGCAATACATGCAGATTTACTTTGTTTTTGTCTAAAACCCTTTCTATCCGGACACTCATGTCACACGTTTGATAAATTTAAGTTCGACTCATCTTGGAACATGATTAATATCAAAAGTATTTCATCCTAGTAAATATGTATCTATGTGTTGTTGAATTCCTAATAATCTAACTCAAATACTTCGATTAAAATTTAAACTATAAAAAACTTTCATGGTTAATCTACTCACTCAATTATAATATATATGTAACTGTTCATGGATAAGTAATTACCTGACGACAAGCAAATAGAATATTGGAAGGCATGCGTGTATATATAATGGGAGATATTTTACCTGGGATGGAGGCTATTCTTGACGACCTTCTGGCCGTATTTTCTCCACTTGTAGCCATCGTCAAGCACATCCACATCGCTCCTAGTCTGGAAGCAGAATCTGGGTTCTCTGAGCTTCCTTCTCACCTTCACCTTGTTCTTTTCGGAAGATGAGCTCCTCCACCTATATTATAAATATATCCGACCACCACTCAGTTACCATTTTTCCTATTCAAATGTTGTTAGGATACTTCACCCAAAAATTACTAATAGCCTACATTTTGAATTGGGATATGATCGTCTTATTTTAACCGATCAGGGAAACAACGTAAAAATATAATGCGGAAATAATCATGATAAATTCATAACTACAGTCCTACTGGAACTTTTATTATAAAACGCCAGAAGCTAACCAATCTGCTTCTTAGTTTGTAGCATTCCAGCAACCCCAAAAAATATCCATCAACTGATAAGCCACAAGCAAATATCGACTGTGAGCTAATTAGGTAGCAGATCACAGAGCCAAACCATCAAATGATGCACTTTATGTCAAGCAATTGAGTAAGGATTGGGTGCCTAGCTAGAAACTTTTTAGTTTTCAGCTTATACTTCTTTTAACAGCCGAGAGAGAGGAGTTGGGTTATGATGTGCATGCACGGGACAGCACACTGACAAAGCTGATGGAGATCTACATGTATTCAAATGGCTAAAGATCTCCTTAGATTCTCTACCCTACTCTCCGTTGGAATCTTTATATATATGTGTACATACATATAAATATATATATATATATATATACACACACATAGATTTATAAATTTATATATCACAGAGAGAGAGAGAGAGAGGACGAATACCAGGAATTGGAGGGCTCATTGACAGTGGTGCCGTTGTCCTCATTAGTGGTAGCAGCTTTTGGATCATCAGTTGCCCCCACCTACAGTTTCCGTCCAATCTCATCCATATTAACCACAAGCTAGCCATGATCTTTAACACTATAACCACACATCTCTCTTAACTTTTTTGTTGTTGCTGATAAGTGATTTATATTTACAAATTATAATTACATATTTGCAAAGCCGGAAGACCTCGCAAGAGGTAGCAGCAAATGATTTATGTGTGCGGCTGAGTGTATATTGTTGTTTGGATTCCAAGCCAACATGGACTATAAAGTATATAATACACACACCCATTCGCATGAGGATTTATGTTAGACTATAATAATCACGGGTAATTAATTATCCGCTCTTTTATAGGATAACATCTAAACCCTAGATTTCGAGTTTACGGGGCAGGAAGAAGTGAGAAGCTACCTGGCCGCTGTGACCCATTAACCTGGAGGAGCTGGTATTGAGAAGATGCTGATGGGCATTAGAAGAGGGAGGGGGTGGGGCCAAGAAGCTCAACAACTGGGGCAGGTTTTGGTCTTCGAATTGCACGAAACCCATCTCGTGGATGGGCTGTGATGGGTTGGAGGAGAAGGACACCTGAAGCTCATAACTAGTCGCTACTCCCTCTCCTGCACCCTCCTGATCGTGATCCATATATATCAAGTTTATGGTTACACTCCTTGCTCTCTCTGGTCCTTTAGAAATCTTTGTTGGTGCGGTATCTGACTCAGCTTTTGGACTTGGACAGGCTAAGGATACTTTATATTATATGTATGTGTGTGTATATATATAGATATATATGTAAATAAAGATCAGTGGACGAAGAGCGGCTGTGTTTCACATGGGGGTTGCGCCCTAGGCTTGCCTATCTAGTCAACTCTCGAGTTTACTATAAGCTACTATGAAATGTTAGTTTCCTGGAAATTTATTCCTTCTCTCTCGTCTCTCTAACCCAACCCTAGTGAGTCAGGTAGCAATCATTTGGGTAGATTTGAGTGAGAATTTATAAAATCTAAATTTCAGTTTTATATTTAGAAGAAGGATTCAAACTCTAAGCTCTGGTTTTCTATGTTAGGATCAAGACTTAAACTCTCACATATTTTTGGTCGAATTTATGATTCATGATCAAGACTTAAACTCTAAGCGCCTCTGCTTGCATAACACATTTTGATTGATTCACCATGTTCCTTTTTTGTTTTTTGTTTTTTTTAATTCAGAAAAAATTTCAAAAAAATTGTTGTTCCGTTTACATCATTCCATTTTTGAACAAATATTTTTATGTTATTACTAGTTTTATAAATTAGTAATAAAATAAAAATATAATAAAAAATTATTTCAAAACTCTAGCAATAAAGGTTAGTCTCGTTTCATTTTACTCACCAATTCATAAATTATTCTTTTGTCTTTCTATAATTCTCTCATAGACGGCTTACTCAAAATTACGGCAGGTATATTGAAATATACAAACATGCAATTTGACAAAAGCAAAGTGAAATGCTCGAGAATATGTTGTGGCAGAAGCTCATCAAATAATGCTGGTAAGCATGTAAAAAATTTACTGACTTGCATGTATTTAATAAAATAATGCACAAATATCCCAAATAGAATGTGAAATTAATGGGAGTAACATCTTGTCTGTCGAATGAGTCATGTCATGTAGAGAGCTATGTAAATTTTAAAAGAATATGAACCACTAACAAGGGAGATTATTCAGTCCCTACCAACCCAATAAATGAAGGATCGATAATGTCGTGTCCAATTGATAGATGTTGCAGGTGATGATATATTCTAGACACGTCTAGAAAAAAATGAGAAATGTCCATTTAAATGCGAATGCTGTTGCACAAAAAATATTTGCCACCATAAATTTGCTGGAGGAAAAAGAAGATAGGCGAATAGCAAAAAAAAACTAAAGCCATAAAATATCAAGTGAATGTATCTATGTTGATGTGATACCCCGTATATGAATTGTGTGAAAGACTTAAGTGATGATTGTTACTATCCATACCAACAAGGTGCACCTTCTTTTCGGTCACACATCTTGAAAGAACTTTAAGGTTAAACGCGTTTGGCCGAGGGTAGTATTAGGATGGGTGACCTCCTGGGAAGTTTTCTTAGGGTGCGTGCGAGTGAGGACAAAGCACGTTGAAAAGACTCGTGTTGGTACAGTGGAGCTAGTCGGTCAAATTACGAGATGTTACATTTGGTATCAGAGCGACCTCAGCTTGTACGGTGTGATTCGAGGACCGAATGCACCTACAAGCGAGGGATTCTGGGACTGTGTGTGTCTGGCGCGACGAGGACGTCGTGTATTTAAGGAGGGGTGAATGTGATACCCCGTATATGAATTGTGTGAAAGACTTAAGTGATTTGATTGTTACTATCCATACCAACAAGGTGCACCTTCTTTTCGGTCACACATCCTGAAAGAACTTTAAGGCTAAACGCGTTTTGCCGAGGGTAGTATTAGGATGGATGACCTCCTGGGAAGTTTTCCTAGGGTGCGTGCGAGTGAGGACAAAGCACGCTGAAAAGACCCGTGTTGGTACAGTGGAGCCAGTCGGTCAAATTATGAGACGTTACAGTTGAAATTCTTAGTTGCTCGAGGAAAAGACTTATCCCCTAAAGATGAAGATATTAAACACAAGCTAGTATCTTAACTGCATTGATAAATTAATTATTTATTTTTTAGTTGATATACTATTTTTTATTTAATATAATTTTTAAATTTATCATGTAATATATTTTAAATTTAATATAATTTTTATATTTTGTCAAATCATAGTTTTATTACTTCATAATTAATTATATAGTTAGTTTGTAATCATATTCGAGTTTAATATAGTTAATGAAATTATAAAAGAAAATTGAGCTAATATGAAAGGGACGTGGACATAAGGACGAGAATTATAAAAAAAAAACTGGGTGTGAGAAAAAATTGAGTATAGGTACGAGGCTGACGTGAACAAGAGAATTTAAAAGTCGAAGTAAAGGAACTAAAAGAACAATGAAATCAAGTCAAAAGGGTCTTCAATTTTCCCATTCGAGACGGTGAAACATTGAAAGAAAGAAAGGCGGGAAGAAAGTGGTGTTGATCGTTGCTTGGTCGGCTACAGCAAATCTTACCTTTTCTTTTATCCTTTTGGCCTTAACTGGACTATTCAAGTACAAAAAGAAACGAATATCTATCTTCCTTCACCAATTTCCAAGGATTTCAAAATGTGTAGTAGTCCTTCAAGTCATGAGTCAAAAGCACTGTGAGGAAATAGATAATTAGGCATTTCTAAAGATTAAACGTTGGCTAGTTTGATTATAAATATATGTTTACACACTGTGCAATTTTTTGGTGGGCGCTGGCCGTTCGCCGGTCACTCTCTGATTATCGAACCGACGATGAGAGATCAGATATAATATTGCTGGTAGCTGCCTTCAAAACCCAAGGCCACACTTGTCATTAGTCATCACGTGTATCATTATGAAAACAAAGAATTGATCCCTACACAGGTCTTATAAACATTTATTTGATCCAGACTTTTTGTTAAATTTTTATATTGAGAAATAAGTAACATCCGACCTTAACTTATGTGTGATAGTTCCAGTATTAGTTTTAACAATTATTAAATTTGAACCCAAGACTTTTAAGTGGTTAGGCCTTCCAAGTTCCAGCTTTAATTTTGATGGAAGAGCAATGGGTCACTAAGAAAAGAGAGAGAGTTATAGAGCTGAAAGACAAAAGTGTTGATGTTCGTTCGTTCGAATAGGTCCATTGTTTTGCTTGGAGCATTAAGCTTTCCGTCAAATTCGACTCTATTCCTCAAAAAAGCGGGATGGATCTTCATCAGATATACTGAAAGAACTTCCACCCTGTTATATGAGAAAAGAAACAACAACTTTTTCTACCTCGTAGAACTAGGTACGAAAGGGCAAGATTCTCCATTTTTCTTTTCTTATGTATCGTATCCTTTCAGTTTTTTTAAGAAATCACCGTTTCTGTCGCGGACTGAATAACCTTGACTTTACTACCGAAATTTAAATTTGGTAAGGATACCTTTGGACACCATTTTATATTCACATTTTCATTCGATCTAATTTAGTGCGTGTTTTAAAGAATTTTAATTTTTTGCCTTCCATATAATCGTACGGCATGATATAAATTAAATGATGTCGGCAATCAACGAAATTATTGAGCATGACTGTTATAAAATATGATTAAGAAATAAATCAAAATTATGATGAAGAAATTGGAACCAATAGCGACAAGTTCGTTTGATGTAGACGGTGACAAGGTTGCAGTGGCACCCTCTATACCCCCCAGATAATAATTATTGCAGAACATGTCAGCTCTTTAATCGCGTCGTGTGTCTTGTGATGCACTAGCCATGATAGAGGCTAATTCCTCCATTTTCTCCTGATTGAAATACTTATGACCATTTATGCAATTCGATGAGCTTTTCTTTTCTTATTATTAGATAATGAGCATTTTGATTAACGTATGTTATGATTCATAAGGATACCTAACCATTTTGGCCAGAGAAAAAACCTGAATGAGTTCGCCTACAATTCTTGCTTTGGCCCTCTAGATGGAATTAACCAAAGTATGGTAGCTTTTCAGAGAAAAAAAAAAGTATGGTAGTCGTGTCTCCGATTAAACAATAACAAATGGAGGCAGGAACCAATCAGATGGGCATAGTAAAAAAGATACAGACAATTTATTTTTCCAATACAAAAATCTTTAAAACAATAGATAAATTATTTTTTTCAGCACTTGTTAACGATTTTATCGAGCTATAATTTTGCCAACGTGAATAAAATTGATTTGTAAAAGAATAACAAATAATACGAGATTATTCCGCTCTACTAGCTAATCTCAATAGAAACCCTTGAGTTCTATCCTAATACGGATCCGACATGTCCATCATTTCCATCGGTATAAAGTTCAAAAAGAGCAATCAACAATCCTTCCCCGAAAGAGACTACAATGACAAGAAATAAAGAGAGAGAGAGAGACTACGGGGGCAAAGGAATCGCTGAATTCCATGCAGCAATGATGGCCTCTCTCTGTCACCTTGTTTAAAGTCTTCTAATTCTTATGATGGCAGATAGATAGAGTGAGGCATCAGATATTTGGTGGGAGCCCACTAATGTCCCCAACCAATGTTTGTTTCTACACAATTGAATTGGTTCCTTTTAAGTTGGTTTGATGAACCAACCTCGATCTCTGGTTGGAAATCCACGGGGGGAATAGCCAGCCCTAGATAGAACGCAGTTGAAACCTCGCAATCCTCACCAACTTTTTAGTTTTTGATGAATTAATGGTTCTAGAACCAGCCAAATTTTTGTGTTCCATCTGATGTCACACTGAAGTTTAAATTAGCAGAAGTAACAACCTTATGGTTTTTTTTTTCACAATTTTTTCATAAGAATTTATCGCTACAAAAATAAATTTGTAATCTCTTGGATAAATATGCCCTCCTGTTTTCCGCCACCATCATCGTCACCATTTTGCCATCACGAAGTTTAAACATCCATTCTTGCTCCACTGTCAGCCAAAATGCACGAAACTACGATGATGGAATGGCAGGGGTTATTAGCAAACTCGTTCTGATCAAGTTTAGGTCATGAAAAGTCAGATTTGCTGAAATGAATTAATTCAAAAATTAGTAAAAAAATCTCCCAAATTAAGGTTTATTTGTGAATTTGGAATTGTCAGATTATTAGCAAACTTGATTTGTAATTAATACATAATTATGAGTTAATTATTTTCTAATTGACAAACAAATTCATTAATAAATAATAAAACTTACTTATTGTAGTGTGCTCATCCGAGGATCGAACACAACGAGGTATTGACACTAAAAGTTTACAATTATGAAACGATCATAAACGTAAATGATTTCCACGAATTTTCTTACTTTGTAAAGTCTGAAAATTTCTATGGATTAACAAAATTCATCATTTTTTGTAAGTAATATTATCTAAAATCGGTGAAAATCAATCTTTTTCTCCCTTTATAAGAAGATCCAAGACATGTCAACTAGCTGGTAGCTACGCTTATAATCTCGTTTGGTGACCTTATAAGTGTCAACACACTTGGAGGACCTTGAACTTTGAGCCTTTTTAATGGTTCAAACCATTTTTGCTCGATAATAGAGACCCAAAAATACATGTTTCCGAACGGTATATTTGTATATAAGATTACTGTTAATGAAACTTGTACCTTTCTGGGAAAATAGGATCTAAGAAAAAAGCACAAATGTTGAAAGAATTGTCCTCTCCTTTAGATCTTGTACTAGCCCAAACTACTGACGAGAATGTTGTCGTTTGTTTAAGAAATAAGAACTAGAAGTTATTGGGCTCAGCCCATTTAATATGGGCCATTCGGTGGACCTTTTCTTGGGTGGGCTGATGTTCTTAAAAAGGAAATCAGCTCAGCAGGAACGAATTGAATATTCTCGCAAATACCTACCAAGTACCAACCTCTCTTTGTGTGTTTAGGGTTTACACTCACAATCATCATTGAGATTTGAGATATCACTATGGAGCAAACCTTCATCATGATCAAGCCCGATGGGGTCCAGAGAGGCCTTGTAAGTCTCTCTTCAATTACGTACCTGCCTGCCTATTTAATTATACACCGTCTTCACTTTCTTCTGTGTATCCTATAATGGTTGTTTCCACTGTTGCTACAGTATTAAGATCTGTTGTTTACGTATTTGTTTTCGAATTACAGGTTGGCGATATTATCAGCAGGTTCGAGAAGAAGGGTTTCTCTCTGAAAGGTACCCGCTTCTTCTTTGACCTTTCACGTGTCTTCTTTCTGTTTGATTCTTTTATGTTCGTATCTTATGAGCCGAGAACTTTGTTTGTTAAAGCTCTGTTTGATACCCTGGAGAATCTCGTGACTAATTAACACATATCTATGATGGAAAAACTGCTTCTTTATGGAAGAAAATAATCCTCTGTCCCCTTAGGTCTGTTTTTGGGGTTGGGTATTAATAATTCATTGGTCAACTATCGGTGCCTAGAGCTATGAGATCGCGATTTCTGTTCATGCAAATAGAAGCTCCTTGTTTACTTGGTCATCCCTCTTTATGTTCCAGGTTTGAAGCTGATCAACGTTGACCATTCTTTTGCTGAGAAGCACTATGCTGATCT
The DNA here is from genome assembly GCA_012979155.1 of Hypericum perforatum. Lineage (NCBI taxonomy): Eukaryota > Viridiplantae > Streptophyta > Magnoliopsida > Malpighiales > Hypericaceae > Hypericum > Hypericum perforatum. Next base: position 4,813 of record SOPF01027006.1, on the reverse strand, counting down.
GTCTGCTAAGCCGTTCTTCAGTGGGCTTGTCGAGTACATTGTCTCTGGACCTGTTGTTGCCATGATCTGGGAGGGAAAGAACGTTGTTCTTACTGGTCGCAAGATCATTGGTGCCACTAACCCTGCCGACTCTGCCCCTGGAACAATTCGTGGTGACTTTGCTATTGAGATTGGAAGGTATTTTTGCGCTGCCAGTATCACCTTATATTCCTCTTGATTAACAGCTCCGAATTTGTTATCATTCCTGGTAGAGAATCCTTAGTTTGCACTGTGTATGATCTTTTGTTTTGCAGGAATGTTATCCATGGAAGCGACTCGGTTGAGAGTGCTAGGAAGGAAATCGCTTTGTGGTTCCCCGACGGGCCTGTTAACTGGCAGAGCAGCCTTAACCCATGGATCTATGAATAGGGTAGTTACTCCCAGTCCAAGATTAGTTTAAGCTATTTTGGCGTCCTATCTCATGTTTCTCCCTTGTATGACTGAATGTACTGAGGTTGACAATTGGTATTGAGGCTTATCTGTATCCAGTTTGCTGCTTTAAGCTGATGTGTGGCCGATATTCTTGCGGTGTCAACTCAATAGTTTGTATGACTGCTAAATGATTGTTGGTTTTGATTATCAGGTGCGAGTTATTTTGCGGGTTGTCATGAGGGAGTGACTCTGTCCGTCCAATCTCTCACTTTACTAGATGATGAGCTAACAATCCTAGAATATTAAAGGATGATAACTTATTTAGTTTGGAATTAGTTTGCAAATATAGTTGGTAGCATGTGTCCCTTGGACGATTCATGGACAGTAACTTTCATTAAAGCGTGGAATACTACTACGAACATTTAGAAATGAATTATTTCTTTTTTCAATTGATAAACATGAAGATGCGGCTTCCCAAAAGTTGCGAGCATTCTCCCCCAAGAAAAACCAAATTATTGATGCACGGATGAAGTGTTGTTGAAACCTCCGAGAGTTGAGAACAACAGAGTTACAGAGGTGCTATAGAAAACTTTAAAATTCTTATAAAAGGGAGAAAACGATATCAATCGAGTTGGAGCACCAACTCAAACGGAGAGCACATTCTCAACGAACCATATACAGAGCGCGATTCGGTTAAACGAGGAATCTGGGAAGTGAATATATCTCGCATAAGGTTTGACGGCAAAGCAAGAAAAGAAAAATAAGCCCACTTCTGTGGGAGGCAAGTACAAAAAAAAGCTAAAATCCTGCAGGAATCTACCTACTATCTCGTAAGAAGGCTGTAAGATGGCAAGTCTTCTAGCCGTGTTATGTCTTCAAATAGAAGCTCTCTCTCCAATTGCCGCCTTGTGGATTTCATGACCGTCTGACAAAAGCAAATATAGCAGAATTAGGAAGAAGAAAAATAATTGGCTCCCTTTCGAGATTAGGAGGAGTAAGCATTAAATCTAAAACATTCCAAAAACAAAAGTTCTGCAGATAACCAATGCTATGAAAGATAGGTCTTTCCGAAGCACGTAGACAAGAATTACTCATGGAAGGAGTCAATACATTGAAGTCCATGTACGAGGCCCGCATGTTAAGCCACTCGTGATCCATTAGCTTGAACGTGATGCAATACAGAAGATCAAATGCTGATTCATTTTCTGCCAGAAGAAAGAGACGAGTCGTCAAACTCTAGGTCAGTCAATAAATGAACATGGCCAATATGAATTGACCATGCCAGTAGACTATCTGAAGAATGAAGCCTCACAAGAAGAAACAGCAACTTCTGAGAGAGTCGGGGTGATTCCTCAAAAGAAGAAGAAGAGAGAGTCGGGGTGAATCTGTGACTTACCAGACAAAAACTTCAAGAAAGTAGCTCCTATCAATGAACGTGGTTTCACTGCAGGATTAAGGTTTACGTTCAGTACAAAAAAAATTAACCAGCAGAATCATTTGCATGGCGAGCATCAGATGCAGGACTGTAGCCAATAGCAAAAGTTTCAACGGATGAAAATACTCTTCTCCTATGAACTTCCAAGGAATGTCAACTCCTTAAGGTTTAGGGAGTTTCAAATGTTTCCAAAGACATAATTTCCCCTTTATAAACACGAGTTGGGAAAGAATCACAACCATACTCCGACATGTCTTCTTACTCACCTTTAAGATATCCAAAGAGGCAGCATATATAACAGAGAATAACAAGCTATAAACTAAACAGATAGCAGCAGGAAAAAAATTATTGCCATTACATGATAATTTATCACAAACCTGCTTCAATATCAAGCATCTGAATAAGCATGAATGTAATATTCACACCAGCAACAGCAAATGGGTATTCCCACACAGATCGGTCACCTTCTCTCTTTTGAAGGAGATCTTGGAAGGACGTCTGTACCAGGGATAATAACAAGAAAAAAGATTAGAACCCTTTAATAGTAAGCAAATTTGGTCCAATACAGAAGAGGCACGTGGCAAAGAGCTTCACGATATGAGGTAGCTTGAGCAAGCAATTTACCGGAAAATTCCTGGCAAAGAATAACAAGTTCTCCAATGATATAAATCCACCACCCCTGGAAAACAATAGATGTATATCAGATACCGAGTATGACAATAATCTTGACAAAGTCCTCACATTAGAATCCGTACCTAAAATCTGTAGATGGATCCTTTCCCTGCCAACCCATTTCCTTCCATTGCTCCGAAATCAAGCCGCGAAGTTCTTCTTCTGGAAATGCAGCTGCCCATAAGGCCTTCAAAGCTTCCTAAAGCAAATAAAGGAAGGAGACCAGCATAATTTGAATGTCTCAGAATGTAGCCAAAGGCAGCAAAACAAAAAAAGCATAACCCAAAGCCCTTGTCTGGTTTCCGATAACATGTGCTATGTCTGAAAGCTGACAGATTAAACACAGCAATCACCTGGTGCTCAGGGACTGAACTATCGTATTGAACATCTATCCGACTCTGTAACCTCTGCAAGCTTTCTTCCTGGCAATAATAAATCATGAAAATGAACTCATATCATGAGAAATATTGTTTTTATCTCCACAACCAGATGCAATGGAACTAAGTCTTGTACCTGGGCAGGTGTTAAATCAAATGACGGACGAGCATCACTCTCTCTTCTCTGTACACAAACACATGAAAGACCACGTCCTAGCCATGCTGCCGATCCTGCTACAACTTCTGCAGTACCACCATTGGATTGGAAAGTTAAAATATAGTTTTCCAGACTCGAACTATGAACGGTTGACGCATCCCATAATCTAAACATGTAAGCGTACAAAAATACTTGAAACAATAAATGCCGAGGAACATTCAAGCTGGCCAGTGGAGGCACCTCCCTGCCCCTTGGGCATCTCTCAAAGGAAGAATTGTACACTTTCGAGAAAACAGCGTAACTATATACCAATGCCGGAGAATGATTAGCCTAAATCCCCAAATCCAATCCCCAATCCTCGAAATCAATGGATGAACAAAAGATACAGACATCAGAAAACAGGAAGAAGAAAATAAAATCAACATCCTACCAGCACAAGTATGAATATCAACACACATAAGGCGGACACTCACGGCGGCACTAGAAACCTAGCGCCGATCAAATAAGAGATGGAAAAAATGTAGGCTCTAACGGATCTAAAATTCCAGATCTAAAATTCCAGGGACCACACTTCAACGAGGACTTGCGCTGAAGAGTTCAATTAGAGCGAGAGAAGCAGAAAACTGGAGAGAGAGAGAGACGAAGAGAGAGAAAGGAACTAAAAGGAAGTTCCAGAGAGAGAGAGAGAGAGAGAGAGAGGAGGAAAATAAGAGAAATAAATTTTGAAGGAGAAAAGGGAAATGGAGAAAGTTACCGGAAGTAGAATGGCAGGTATTACTGTTAGAGCCGCGGTCAAGTCCCTGAGATATCCTCCTAACGGCGACAAATGAGCCTCCTCCTCCTCTCTCCTCCATCTCTCTTTTCCTCCTCCTCCTTCCTTTTCCTAATCTCGCACCTCTTTCTTTAAACCTGCTAAAACACTGAAACAGCGCACAAAACCGCCAATGAGATGAGCCGATCGCAGCAGCTCAAACCGTTAAATATGCTAGAAGTAAAAAAAAAGCAAGGTACCGGTACCGGCACCGGTCGGAGGGATCCGGTAGCTTCAAGTGTCCGCCGGAGGACAATCACCGATGACAGTTCTTCGTCGTCGTTAGATTATGTTATTTATTAAAAAAAAACAAAATAAGAAGAAGAAACGGTGTCGGTTAAGCAACGAACAGCTAGCTAAACAAGAAGCCGTTAATAGTCAGTCAGTGAGTCCTTATAGCCGGTGGAGTGTGTTTGGTGAGCCATGACGGTTATTGGAAGAATGGGAAAGGAAACTAACTAAAGGAAAGGAAATCGAAATAGAGGCGCCTTTCCTTTCCTTTCCTTTGGGAGGGAGGCGCCTGGATTTTTGGGGGTGATTGAAAAGAGCGCGAGATTAATATCGGTGATTACGAAGCTAAATGGCCGTTTAGTCTAATTAGCATATAATCTGTTATTTAATTGATTTATTAGTTGTCTGTCCATTAATATTTGGTTGTACTCCACCATTTCGTTTGTCTTTGTTTCTGGTATGTTTGTTGCTAATCAGTTTATTTTCCACTAACTGTGATTCTATTGGTGGCATCTGGCATTGTTAGAGCAGATAAGATCGATCGATCAATCAATCATACGACGGCTGGGGGTTTTGGAACTAATTTTGCACTGGACGGATGGCGTTTGGGCGCCTAACTCTTAGGCGTTGGAACTAATTTCGTTTTTGTTGTTGTTATTGTTATTTTTAACGTTGCTTTGTCTCGCAAGAAAAGCATTCCCCCTAGCTATTCGTTAAGG
>SOPF01027005.1:207022-257994 GCA_012979155.1 Hypericum perforatum | reverse complement strand
AGATTTTGGACATTGAGGAGCTTCGTGTGGAAGGACGAATTGGATTTGGGAAATTTACGCTTTAAGCGCTGTTTGTCCGAGTAAGCGGATAGTACATGATAACTTTGGTTGTGTCTGTTGTATGTTTGTTTCAGAGTTTGATTGTGTGCGTCACATGCATATGGTTTGGTCCATGGTACATTTGGACACATTTGTGTTTGTGTTGTGAGGCATGTGACGTTTGTGAACAGCCGGCTAGAGTGCTAGCTCGGGCTGATTTGTTTCGTCTGATGGATGTGATTCTGGACCGTTGGGTCATTTGTTCTGATAAGATGTGTTCTGTATGAGAGAAATGAATGGGTTTTCCCGTACTAACCGGGGATGTTAGTCTATGAGCTCATAGTTTTGGGGGTATCGCTAGTGTACATTTGTAAACTTTGGCCGGTTTACATTTGTGCACTAGTTTCTGTTATTTGTGAAAGAAAGATTTGCTTGGCCATTTGGATGCCTCTGTCACTGAAGAGGTGGCGTTACAAAAACCTATTCATAGCTCTCTGTGTGTGTGTGCGTTGATATTGTGTTTGGTAACAGCATTTGATGATCATGCATTTGATTTGAGTGAAGTCGAGCATGATTAAGTTCTGTCACATGCATATTTCAGCCATAACTAATATATTATGTTCTATTCCCTTGCTAAGTGCCTTCGGACACTTACCCCTTACAAATAATCTATTTCAGGTTCTCAGAGACCTTAGTTCGTTGAGTTTTTGGAGTCTGTGGATCAGGCCCCACTTCTTTGTTCGAGGGCTGCTTTTTGGAGGTCTCCGGATCATGTTTTGATCTCCTTCTGTATAGTTGCTCCGTAGTATTAGAACTTTTGGAGATGTTTGTTGGTTTTGATTAGTTTTGTATTATGTTCTTTTGGTTTTGGTTTGTAAATTGTCTTTGGCCTATTCTATTTTGGTTTGAATTTGGCTTCCGCATTTGATGAGATCTTTGAGATGATTTGAGGCTTGCTAGGCCTGCATATTTGTTGTTGATATGTTGCATAGTCTAGCGCCGGTCACAGACCTCAGTTTGGGTCGTGACAGTATTACAACCCAGAGAAGTCTCGGGTGTATTTCACGGAGAACTTGCCTTCTCGTCTATGTAGTGGTCTCTTGGATATCTTAGAGATTTTGCCAGGTCAGATGCCATTCACTTACCTAGGTATCCCCCTTTTTGCAGTACTCCTCGCCGATCTCATTTGTAGGTCACGGCCGACACTATCATCAGCAAGTTCGAATGGTGGAAGGGCTCTTCGCTTTCCATGGCTGGTCGAGCTTGCCTTGTTCAGTCGGTCATCCTCAGCTCATTGATGCACTCCATGATGATCTATCAGTGGCCGGTCTTGCTCATGGATCAGGTGTACTCGTGCATGAGGAACTTCATATGGACTAGAGACATCCACGGTCGAGCTTCCTGCCCGGTGTCCTAGGATAGGGTATGTGCTCTGAAGGAGGAAGGTGGGCTTGGTATCCGATCGATCAGACAGGTGAACCTAGCATTCCTCAGCCACCTCACCTGGACCATCCTCCACGAGTCATCTCGGTACCTCGACTGCATCTGTGACCGTACCTTGGACATGTCAAGCATGACCACCCGGAGGTATGTACATTCTTCTATTATGCGAGGGGTGAAGAACTATCTTTCGGATATTATGCAGGCTTCACATATGCTTATGGGAGAGGACTCTATAGCCAATTTCTGGTTAGACAATTGGCTGGGCTATATTATTGCTGAGCGGGTGGGATTCCCAGAGCACCTGTATTACTTGTGTACTGCCACGGTGGCAGACTGTTGGCAGGATGATCGTTGGGTTTTCCATAGACAATTTTGCCAGACCTTCCCCGACATTATTTAAGACATCAGACATTATCAGCTGGGTCCTTCAGGTACTGATAGGACTATCTGGGCCCATGCACGGGATGGCATTCTGACCTCTAGAGCTGCCTACGACCACCTTTGTCCCAACCGCCTTTAGGTACGTTGAGGCTCTTGGATCTGGGATGTTGCTATTCCCCCGAGGCATTCTGCTTTTCTCTGGCGTGCTATCCTAGGAGCTCTCCACACTACAGATATCATGCTCCACAGAGGATTCATCAGACCGAGCATTGTTGCAAGTGTCTGGCAGATGCTGAGTCCCTCGATCATTTGTTGACTAGATGCCCGATTGCTGCCGCTCTCTAGCGGTACATTTTTGGTATTTTTGGAGTAGCCTAGATAACCTTTCCTGAGCCTCACAGAGATGATCTCAGAGGGGATACGATAGTGGTTTAGCCCACAAGTGGATTGTCTGTGGAGAGTGGCTATCATTTCTGTCGGCTGGCTTTTGTGGATGGAGCGCAATGCGCGCATTTTTAGTGACCAGAGACGGAGCTTAGACATACTGATTGTTTTGCTCTACCGATTGGTCAGTGAGACGGTGCTATTCAACACAGGGTAGTGCTTCTTATTGGACCAAGAGCAGTCACTACTTCGAGATCTCCATATTGCACCGAGGCGAGGTTGGGCTCCTCGTATTATTGAGATCACTTGGCGATGCCCCCCTCTGGGCTAGCTTAAGTATAGTATGGATGGTAGCTCTTTGGGGACCTCGAGACAGGGTTGATCTACAAGGGTATTTCGTACTAGCAAAGGATTTGTCAGGGGCTGTTTCACTCAGAGCATCTTCAGCTGTTTCGCTTTTGAGGCTGAGCTCCTTGCAGCCATCCTTGCTATTGAGGTAGCACATGAGCGGGGATGGCATAGATTGTGGCTCGAGACAGACTCCATGTATGTTCTTTCCATATTTCAGACCCCATAGGTGGCAATCCTTTGGAGATGGCACTCCCAATGGCTTCGTATGTCACAGATTCGAGCACAGATACTGATTCGTGTCACACATATCTTCTGGGAGGGGAACTCTGTCACGGATGCCCTGACACACCTCACAGAAGAGGGATGGTAGCCGAACCTCCCTGATTCGTGTCACACATATCTTGTGGGAGGGGAACTCTGTCACGGATGCCCTGACACACCTCACAGAAGTGGGATGGTAGCCGAACCTCTCTTCATCGCTCATATGGATGGTAGGCTGGGACATGTCAGGCCAGCCTTACCACAGGTTTGTCCCTTGATGATCTTATTTTTTAGCTGAGACCTGCTATGGATGATGTGCCGGGCACTGAGCCTTGGTTTCTATGGGCCCTGTACAAATGGGTCATACCGATTTTTTGGCAAGTATGTTTGTAGGTCTTGACTACCAGGCTTGTTGGCTAGCATGGACCTTGGCTAGCTTTTTACCCTAGCTTGACTACCAGGCTTGTTGGCTAGCTAGCGAGTGATTTCTGCCCCACCTAACTACCAGGACTGTTTGTCAGCAGGTGCTTTGTAGGCTTTCTGTGTTTGTTTTGTATAACGCTTTTTATTTTATTTGATGGCAGTTCTTAAAAAAATAAATAAATAAACTTAGCTGCCCGAAACCGAACCCTAACCCCACACCAGGACCGATGCCGCCACCATTGTTTGACAACCCAGACGAAGCCGTTTGGAGATTCCAAAGGTACCTCCAAATCAACACAGCCCCCTCCCCCGACTATTCCTCTGCCACCAACTTCCTATCCGACAAGGCCACCTCCCTTTCCCTCGACCACTACATCATCAAGTTCGTCCGTAGAAAGCCCATCCTCATCATCAAGTGGCCCGACTTCACCCCCAACCTCCCTTTTGTCATCCTCTACTCCAACACCAACATCATCCCTGTCGAGCCCCACAAATGGGCCTACCCACCATTCTCTGCCTACCTCGACCTCCCTCTGGGAACATCTTTGCACGCATCTCCCAGGATATGAAGTATGTCGGCCTCCAATACTTTGAGGCCCTCTACCACCTAATCTCTTCTGGGTTCTCTCCAGTTTGGACCATTTATATCATATTTGCCGCCGACGAGGAGATTGCTGGGCACGATGGTGGGATTATCCTCGATGAAGGTACTTCTTCTTCTCTAATTTATTCTTTGGGTAAAAAGAAAATTATTGGAGATTTGATTGGTGCTAATAAGTGGTGGATGTATATAGAATCACGTGGAGCCACCCTCGAGTTTTGTCCATTTGACCCTTTTTTGGAAAAACAATCACACACGGTAGCTTCTGTCCACTCTCCTATTCAATTTTGAGCTTGAGTTAGTGTAGGAATTCAAAATAAGGTCGTGATGGTGTATAGGTTCGAATTGTAACAAGGAAAATAAAAATAAAGATAGTTACTCCTAAAACAAGAGCTTCCACAATTGATAATAGGAGGAGCTTAACGAATTAAGTAGCCAGCTAAGGGCGTAATTTAGGGTAAACAACATGCAAGTCCATGCATCGTAAAAAGGAAAGAGAATCCTCTCAATATTTGGGGTTGAAAAATCTCATGTTCATCCTTTATTTCGGACATGCTAAAATAGGCAATGCGAGCTTGCCAGTTATAAACAAAAACTCTAAGCATCTAATGCCTTAATTGCATGCATCTAATGCACTTATTTAGCATACGTTCTAGGATGGCAATGAACATACCCCAAAGCTGGTAAGGTTTGCATTAACTCATGCAATCACAAACATAAATCCAATCATAAAACACAATGTGCATCGAAGTGCACTTATTCAAATATGATGACGTTGGTGCCAATTATTTAAATGCAAAACTGGCACAAATGGGAGACATTCCTGTGGCATCTTCCCCTCTTTAAGATTGAACTTGTCCTCAAGCGGCCAGTCTGGATGGCATAGGAAATGCATCAAAGTAAGGAGTGAGGTCAGCAATGTTGAAGCTCTTGGACACTCCAAACTTGTCCGGATGATTGATGACATAAGCATTGTCATTTATACGCCTAAGCACCTTGAATAGTCCAAACTTCCTAGCTTGCAACTTGCCTCCCATGTTGCTCGATATCCTTTCCTTTCTGAAATAGACCATAACTTGTTCACCAGGTTGGAAGATTTGAACACGACGATGCTCATCACTCCTTGCCTTCTCCTTAGCATAAGCTTTCTCCAGCTTCTTGTACACCTCCTCAATCGTAGCTTGTGCTTGCTCTCTGACACGTCTACCAAATGATTAGGAACATTAGTATAAACTAAGGAAAAGGGGGACTTCCCTGTCATTCGATAGACATCTCTGTTGTATGGAAACTTAGCTATAGGCAAAGCTAAGTCCTATTACCTCTTCTTCTCATGGAAAAGACTTTACAACAAGTTCCCAAGCATTCTATTGGTGTAATGGTATAGGGAACTCCAATAAGGTCTTCCAAAAGCTTGCCAAGAACTTCACATCTCGATCTGATGTAATGGTACAAGGAACTCCATGCAATCTTACCACTTCCTTGAAGAAATGCCTTGCCATACCACTTGCATCGTTTGTCTTCTTACAAGGAATAAAGTGTGCCATCTTGGACAACCTGTTAACAACTATAAAAATAGAATCCATACCACGAGGGGTACAGGATAAGCCAAGCACAAATTCCATGCTTAGATCCTCCCATATGGCCTTAGGGATGGGCAAAGGTGTGTAGAGGTCCGTGTTGTGGACTGTCCCCTTGGTCTCTTGGCACACCCTACAATGCTTCACCATCTTCGCAATGTCCTTGCCCAACTTAGGCCAATAAAATCTCTCGGATAGTAATGCCAAGGTCTTGTCCCTTCCAAAATGAGTATTGAGTCCACCACCATATATTTTCCATATCATTTGATCATGTAGAGACGTGTTGGGAATGCAAAGCTGGTTCCCCTTCATAAGATAACCTTCATAAGAAATAATCTGCCATGGCCTTACTGCTATTATACTTTTTCCATATATCACCAAAATCATCATCATCCTCATAAAGCTCTTTGATGCATTCAAAAGCTGTGACACTTTCTTTCAGCTCCACAAGCAAATTTATTCTTCTACTGAGAGCATCAGCTACAACATTCTGACTCCCACTCTTATGAGCTATCTTGAAGGGAAATTTTTGAAGGTACGTGCATGATGAGTGTCAAAAATACTCATTATTCGTGTTGTTTTGGTAGATCGTTCTTAGTATTTTAGGTTGATTTAGTAATGTTTTAATTGTCATAGTGCTAGTTTTTGTTTATTGTGTGTTTATGTTAAATTTATCATTTTTCATTATTTTTGCTTATTTTTAGGAGCCTATTCGAGGAGAAGTGGAGGATGATGGAGCAGACACGCAAAGGTTTGGATGAGAAGGAATATGCGAAGCCAAGGAATATAATGCACGGTCATGTGGCACACGCCAATCCTTTATGGCGCACGCCAACTAGCCGTTACTCAGATGACCATTCACTCAGACGACCAGATGCACTCAGAGATGGAAATCGCGAAGGGGCTAGCGCATGCTAGGTGCATCTGGCGTACGCCAGACCAGATGGACAGAAGTAAAATAAAGCTGAGTGTTGGACAAACAAATGGCAACACTTGACTTAGGCGGCTTAGAGCTTTTGTGAATGGAGGAAAACATGTTGGCAGATATTTAGATATTTTAGTTAGATAAGTTAGATTAGATATCTTGATAACTATTCTATTAGTTAGTTAGTATATAAGGCTTTTTGCCTTTGTTTTGTAAAAGACATTCCATATATTAGATAATATATTTTCTCTAAGCATGGTGTTTGGTTGGAAAATGTAGACTTGAAGAGGGGGAGCTTGGTGTCTTGATAAGTCTCCATTCCTTTTTACTCTTTGTCTATGTTCATACTTATGATATTAATTAATAGTATGTGTGAGTAGTTAACTGAGTTTGGTACCTTGTTACCTTTAATGTAGCCATAGTTGTGAGGTGTGTATGTTCATGTATGTATTCTTATCAATGTGCTTGATACTATTTCTTAGACTTGCTTGATCACCAAGCCTTTGTAGCTAGTCAAAACTTGAGACCGAAAGAAGATATAATTGATGGATAGGTTGGTTCGATGATTAGTATTCTTGCTAGGAGAGAAATCTTCTTGGATACCTGCTAATTGTCCTTGGAGTGGAGCTTACAGTTGGTGCTTATCTTAGTTTAGTTGGTTGGTTGGGTCGAAAGAACATATCTAACCTTCTAAGCTTAGTTAAGTAGCAATTTAGACTCATTGTGAATGAAAGTGTGGTTGAGGTTGCCTTTGATTCACTTGGACCACATCACATACATTATAAATCCCCTATATCTTATGGTTATGTTGCTGGTTTAGGTACCTTGCTCACTTTTAGTTGTTAAGTTGTTAATATTCTATTTTATAACCATATCTATCTAAGTGTTAGTCTTGTTATCTTTATATTTGTTAGTAGACTTTAGATCACTTGTGTAAACAATAAAACTTCATAATCTGATCCTAGTTAAGTAAACCTTAGAGTAGGCCTAACAACTCAATCTCTGTGGATCGACAAACCCTTACTTACTCATTGTTACAATCTGCTACAATTCTGCTGCTGAATTGGCGCACGCCATACCTTGCTGGTGCACGCCAGGTTATTCATCTGAGAGCTTTTTGGCTCATGCTAAGAAAAAGTGGCGTACACCTGAGCTTCGGGTTAGTTTGGTTTAACATTGGCATACACCATACATAGTTGGCATACACCAAACTGACCCCTCGCATGAACGACTGATCATTTTGTTAAGTAGAGTTGAAGTAGACCCTTTTTACAGAGGCATTAGTGAACATGCTTATGCCAAACCCAAAACCGAAGAAAGATTAGTGCGGATCAATTGGCGTCATTGCCAGGGATTGAGAACTTAGACTCTCAATTCAGTTTACGAACTCGAATTAGAATATTATTATATTATTATTTTTATTTTTCTTTATTTTTCGTTTATTTTTTGCTCATGTGACTTGTCTTGCTTGACAAGTTACATGAATGCCCTCAACCCGTTCAACTAATATATCTACGTTGGAGATTGAAGAAGAAATAACGCAGTTAGAGAGGTCATTGTATAAGGAGAGACGAGAAAATTAAAGAATGGACCAAAGGCAAGAGGGTCAAGGGGCTAGAGTTCATGCCCCTATACTTTCTTTAATGGACCAAGGAAGACCAACATACGAAGGAGTCAAAATTGGAATCCAACGACTGGCTATCAAAGCTAATCACTTTGAAATTAAGCCAGTATGATTCATATGCTCCAAGCTTTGGGTCAGTTCTATGGTTTGCCTAATGAAGATCCCAATGAACATCTGGGGAACTTCATAGAATTAGCGGATAACTTTAAGTATCCTGAAGCGTCTGATGATGCTGTTAAGATTAGAATATTTCCATATACATTAAGGAATAAGGCTAAGCTGTGGTATAAGTAATTTAAGGGTACTCTAATAACCACATGGGAGCAATTGGCAAATGCTTTCCTTGACAAATATTTCCCCTACTCAAAGACTAATAAACTCGTTAAGGAGATCACCAACTTTGAACAATACAAAGAAGAGTCTTTGAGTGAAAATTGGGAGAGATTTAAGGAATTGCAATGTAAATGCCCGCACTATGGTTTATCTGAGGAGTCTCTTCTTAAGACTTTTTACTTTAGCCTGTTACCAACAACAATGAGAACTGTTGACTCCACTTCCAATGAAAATTTCCTGAGAAAAGAAAGGGGTGAAGCCCACCATATTCTGGAGGAGTTGGCAGCAACAAATAGGATAATCACAAATGAGAGAAAAAGACAACCATTAGAGAATTAAGGGAGGTAACTGAGCGAAGTGAGAGAAGAAGAATGATTGAACTTGATGCTTCCTCGTCTTTTCAAGTACAATTTGACTTGATAGCAAAGCAGTTGCACGATTTGACTTTAAACAAAGTCGATGCCATTACTTTACAACAGAATTGCGAAGCCTGTGGCAACACTAGCCACGAGATTAGTCAATGTGCGATGATGAGCCAATCTACAGAGCAGGTCAACTTTGTTAGTGGTCAAGGACAATGTCATGACCCGATCTGAGGTCGGTGACTGGCGTTAGATGCTGTAACATATCGACAACACCATACAGGCCTAGCAAGCCTCAAAATGATCTCCAAGCCTATCAATCAAATCAAAAGCGGAACACAACTTCACAAATCAAAGACATCAAATCATCTCTCAATTCTCCAAAGTCATCTCACATCAATCAAATCCAGCGGAAGCAAATTTACATACAAGACCAATAATACATCTCAAACCCAAATTTATTTACAATTCAAAATCAATGGGCATCTCCAAAATGCTATTACTACTATGGAGCAACTATACAGAAAGGAACAGTGCCACTATCCGGAGACCTCCAAAGTAGCCATCAAAAGAAAAGAGCTAGGTTGGTACCACAAACTTCGAACACTCAGACAAACTAAGGTCTCTGGGAACCTGAAATAGATTTGTAAGGAGTAAGTGTCCGAAAATACTTAGTAAGGGAATAGAACATAACATATCAGTTATGGATGACATATGCGTGCAACGAAACTTAACCATGTTCGACAGACTCAAATCAAATGCAAGATGACCAAATGCTACACACAATATTGAAATACAATGCAAATACACAATAGACATAAAACGATACAACATAGAGCGATGAACAGGTTTTTGTAACGCCCCTTCTTTGGGTGGCAGGATATCCAAATGGCCAAACAAGTATTTCGTTCACAATTAACAGAAGCTAGTGTACAAATGTAAACTGGCCAAAGCTTACAAATGTGCACTAGTGATATCCCCAAAACTATGAGCTCATAGGCTAACATCCCCAGTTAGTACGGGAAAGCCTGTTCATTTCTCTTACAAAACACAAGTCTTATCCGACATACAACAAACAAATTATAATCAAATCCATCAAACACATCCCATCAGCTCGAGGCTGTTCACAACGTCAAACACATCAAAGTATGTCCAGACATATCAAAGACAATACAAATGCATGTGACGCACACCATCAAGGCTCGAAACATGCACAAATCAACACACAACCAAAGTTGTCATGTGCTATCCTCTTACTCGGATAAACATCGTCAATTTCCAAATCCAATGCTCCTTCCACACAAAGTTCCTTCAATATCTGAAATCTGAACAATAATCCAAAATCACATAATGAGGTCAACCATTGGTTTCCAAAACCATTTCACCTCATACACTTCAAAACAATCAACTTAGGTGCATTCGCAAGTCATTGTCGCAAATCATTCAACCATAAACAAATAGCTCAAATCCTTCATTCACTTGATTCCATATCAAACATCTACACATAAATATTCTGTATACAGTACACTCATGCTCAAAATGCATACGACAATCTGATTTTGCCAACAAAACATCAACGAAGCTCATCGTAAGTCCCATTGCAAACAATTATCGAAAATTACTCAAACATACTATACAAAGCCCAAACATCACTTCAACACAACCCCCTGTATATACTCAACATCTCAGAATCAACAATTAACCTTAGAATCAAAAAATAACCAACTTATCAAACCCAACTTATCAACAATTAACCTTAGAATTTGCTCAGATGTGAACTCAGCCAGACTCTCTGAACTTCAAAAGCATGCACAAGACGTTTCTTTCAACTAAATCCATCATATGATACATATTCAGAAAGCTCATGAAGTGTACTACAATCGGCTTCACAACTACCAAGTCCAATTCGTAGGTTAAGTCCACGTACCAGGTCGATCTTCTTCGCATCGCTCAGCTGACTACCTCAGCGACGACCAACCTGTTCAAAATAGATTTTCTGTTGATTTCTTGATCCAACTAACATACGGTTTTCAGCACTAGAAAGACCTCTTTGTCCTCTACAACTTTCTTGACAATTAGAAAGTCTGAATCGGAAGAAAAATTCACTTACCAAGCCAATACTTATTGACTTGCCTGCTTGTTCCTCTTTCCTCAACCCTCTATTCATTTTCTCTCTTTTCAGTTTGTGGCTGACCAAATGAGCTTCCCACCTCTTCTATACCCTTCCTGAGTGCAAGAGGTAAGTAGGTGAGTCATTTTTCAGCCCTTCTTCACCTCCTTTTTACTTTTAACTTAGGTAAGTTTGTGATTGATCCAAGTAACTTGGTGGTCCAATCACAATCCAGCAACTTTGAGCTCGTTTTTCACCAACTTCCTTTCATTTCTGACCAAACTTGATAATGACTAAGTTGTAGCATATTGTGTCTAGTTTTCAAATTGTACTCACTCGAAATTTGTGGAGCAAAAATGAAGAAGTTATGGCCATTTAAGTTAGAAAAGGTCAATCTACCCGAGAATGACCAACTACATTTGCGGAAGTCGGAAGTTCATTGCATCAACTTTGTCGAACTTGAACTAACTCGCTAAGGGGACCAAAGGACATCTAAACACACTTCCGAAACTCATCCCATCACATAAATGGCATAATGCGCTAACGGTTGATCATTTGCAAGTCTATCACAATTCTCCCCCTATAAAAGTTCGTCCTCGAATTTAGTAGAGGTATGAAATACGTACCATGTCACTCAAAGAGATGCGGATACCTCTCTTGCATGTTTTTCTCTGATTCCCATATAGCTTCTGCGGGAGAATGATGTTGCCATTCTATTTTCATAAACAGAAGATCTTTAGTCCTGAGACTTCTCACTTGTCTGTTTACTATCCGTAGAGGTCGCTCCTCGTAGGTGAGATCGTCTTGAAAATCCACATTCAGCTGATCTAACACATGCAAGAGATCGTGTAGATACTTTCAAAGCATTGAAATGTGAAACACTGGATGTACATTTGCGAACGTAGGCGGTAGTGCCAAGTGATAAGCCAATCGACCAACCCATTCCAGAATCTCAAATGGTCCTACATATCTTGGACTCAGTTTGCCTTTTTTGCCAAACCTCATAATGCCCTTCATCAGTGATACCTTGAGGAAAACATTCGAACACACTTCAAACTCAATGTCTTTTCTTCTTTTGTCTGAATACGACTTCTGTTTACTTTGAGCTACCCGTAGGCATTCTCGAATCACTTTAACTTTATCAACTGTTTCCTGTATGAATTCAAGATCCAACTGTTGCTTCTCACCAACATCATCCCAACAAACTGGAGATCTGAACTTCTTACCATACAAAGCTTCGTAAGGTGCCATCTGAATGCTAGATTGATAACTGTTGTTGTAAGCAAACTCCATTAAAGGCAAATAAAGTTCCCAGCTTCCACCAAAATCCATCACACAAGCTCGCATCATATCCTCCAATATCTGAATTATTCGTTCTGACTGTCCATCTGTCTGAGGATGGAAAGCTGTGCTCAAATCTAGCCGAGTACCCATGGAGTTTTGGAACTTCTTCCAAAAGTGAGATGTAAAATGTGTTCCCCGATCTGAAACTATCAAAATTGGAACTCCATGTAGTCGTACAATCTGATCAATAAATAGTTGAGCAAACTTCGCTACATCATAAGTACTCTTGATAGGCAAAAAGTGTGTAGACTTTGTCAATCTATCCACGATCACCCAAATAGAATCAAATCCCTTCGGTGAAGTTGGAAGTTCTACTAACAAATCCATGGTGATCTGCTCCCACTTCCATTCTAGAATGCTCAATGGCTGTAAAAAACCTGAAGGTCTTTGGTGTTCGGCCTTGACTTGCTGACTGATGTAGGCACGCAGAAGCAAATTGAATTTACTGTTGGTACGAGTTCGAATAAATCTGACCAGGCTTCAATTAGGAGCTTTTGAAGCTAATTTGAGGGTGATTTGGTGAAATGAAATGAATTGTAAAGGGAATTAGAACGAAATAAAGTAACAAGATAAAACTCGTGGTTCATGACAACTACCGTCTATGAATTCACGAGGGGTTCTATTGCTAGAACGGCCAGCTTAGGGCAATTCAGACAAAAGGACAATAGGGACACACCCTAACGGTCGCACCATACTTTTGGACACTTGGTCTCAATTTCGAAATTCTTAATTCTCTGATTGTTTATTCATTAACTTCATTCCCTTTTAAAGGGCATACAATCTGGAATTCAAAAGATGGAAGTTACAAAACGAAATCCCATGATTATAACATTAAATGTCATGCATTAAAGACATGATCATTCAGCTACTTCAAAAGAAATGCAAAACGACCTAAAACAAATGCTAACTTAATGTTGCTTATTCAATGCGGAAAACATTAACTTCAGCTGACCAGAACGTGAGACAACTCCCATGCAACCTTCTTGCACACGTTCATACACCAAATGGACCAGAATAATCACGAAAATTAGTCCATATGCTTGTACATTTATTCCAATCAGTTTGTGAGCAGACAGATCATGCTCCCTTTTTGCATTTAGCTTGCATTTGCAAGACGTTCCTACGTTATACTCTTCTCCTTGAGGAGAACAACTCACCCCGAGTTGATAATTGTAAAGCTGGACATCTTGCACACAACTCATGTAGAACACCACGAAACCAGCAAAAGCAATTGAATGTCGTGGTTGTACTTGGATTCTTCCCTGCCAATAGAATAGGTATTTGGAACTCAAAACATTAGAACACACCATGACAAGCACAAAATCTTTAGCTCTCTTTTCCATGGACTTCAGATTGTTCCACATATTTAACAAGGCAGATCCAGGAGTGTAATCATAACGATCCACACCAAGAAAATCAAGGTGCTCAACCTGAGTTTCAAAGAACTCAACATCCTTCTCATGTGCACGATCTTCCATAGGCTTCTTAAGAACAAGTGAATCTGAATTCTTCTGCAATTTTGATGACTCTTCAAATAACTCTTCCACATTCTGATTTTGAACCTCCGAATTGCAAATTTCAGATTCTAAACTCACATTTTCTTCCACCTCATGAGTAACAACAAGTATCTCATCACGTCCATGGTAGGAATCCCAAAAGTGATCCCACTTTTCTCCCGCCAAATCAAGAATCTCACCAACTTGCTTAGAAAATCAACAAATCTCTCATTCTGATCCAATGGGAAATTTTATTTTTACCTTGTTGTTGTCTCTGAGCTTGTAATCCACACCACCACAACCACAGATCAAATTGCAATTGATTTGTAGCAAATTGCAATCGAGCAAATTCAGAAAACTCCTCATGTTCAAAATATAAACATATCTTCACAAGCCAATTGACAAATTGATCTTTCTGAATTTGTCTATCAAGTATAGGAATGTCACACGCTGTAGGAAAAATCATATTGCAATCATACGTGCTCTTCCTCAACAACTCCAACCCAGATGTCCAATCTGAATTTGTCTACAATCTCATAAATCTGTTTGTACCGTAAAACAAAATTGCTTCTTTTTGGACAGATTTCAAGCACGAATCCAGAAGATCAATCCTTGTGTTGAAGGGAAAGATAACTCACTCTCAATATGGAAATTAAGTGGATCTAACCTGACTCTGATGCCACCTGATGTAGGCACGCGGAAGCAAATTGAATTTGCTATTGGTACAAGTTCGAATAAATCTGACCAGGCTTCAATTAGGAGCTTTTGAAGCTAATTTGAGGGTGATTTGGTGAAATGAAATGAATTGTAAAGGGAATTGGAACGAAATAAAGTAACAAGATAAAACTCGTGGTTCACGACAACTATCGTCTATGAATTCACGAGGGGTTCTATTGCTAGAATGAACAGCTTAGGGCAATTTAGACAAAAGGACAATAGGGACACACCCTCACAGTAGCACCGTACTTTTGGACACTTGGTCTCAATTTCGAAATTCTTAATTCTCTGATTGTTTATTCATTAACTTCATTCCCTTTTAAAGGGCATACAATCTGGAATTCAAAAGATGGAAGTTACAAAACAAAATCCCATGATTATAATATTAAATATCATGCATTAAAGACATGATCATTCAGCTACTTCAAAAGAAATGCAAAACGACCTAAAACAAATGCTAACTTAATGTTGCTTATTCAATGCAGAAAACTTTAACTCCAGCTGACTAGAATGTGAGACAACTCCCATGCAACCTTCATGCATACGTTCATACACCAAATGGACAAGAATAATCACGAAAATTAGTCCATATGCTTGTACGTTTATTCCAATCAGTTTGTGAGTAGACAGATCATGCTCCCTTTTTGCATTCAGCTTGCATTTGCAAGACGTTCCTACGTCACTGACAAGTTAAGCACTTTGCGACAAATTCACCGATATCCTTTTTCATACCATTCCACCAGTAGCACTTCTTCATATCGTTGTACATCTTGGTCACCCGGATGCATACTATATACTGCCTTGTGTGCTTGACCCATGATATCTCTCCTCACGTCTCCTACATTAGGCACGACCAATCGAGTACCATAATGTAAGACACCATTAGCACTAAGGCTAAACTTTGGCAATTCACCTCTCTCAACCTTTCCAATCATTTCCACTATCTCAGGGTCTTCTTGTTGTAGTTCCATAATCCAACCACGTATCGTCAGTTGTAACTGAATCTCAGCCAATAACACTGGCTCATCTCTGTTTAAATCTGTAGTCCATTCCAACCCTTGGTCAAATAACTCATGAATACTTAAAATCAAAGGTCTTCGGGTCACTGACATATATGCCAAACTACCCGCTGACTTTCTGCTCAAGGCACCTGCAATTACATTTGCTTTGCCAGGATAATAACTGATGGTACAATCATAGTCTTTCAGAAGCTCCATCCATCTCCTCTGCCTCATATTCAAATCTCGCTGCTCAAAAATATACTTCAAGCTCTTATGATCAGTAAACAATTCAAATTTCTCATTATACAGATAATGTCTCCATATCTTGAGCGCAAACACAACCGCTGCCATCTCTAAATCATGCACTGGGTAGTTATGCTTATGTTTCTTCAATTGTCGAGATGCATACGCTATCACATTCTTGCCTTGCATCAAAACACATCCCAATCCAACTCTGGAAGCATCACAGTACATAAAAAACTACCCGATGTTGATGGTAATGCCAACACTAGAGCATTGGTCAAGAGATGCTTCAACTCTTGAAAACTCTTCTCACAATCTTCTCCCCACACATACTTTGCATTCTTCTGAGTCAATCGAGTGAGTGGAACGGACAAAGCAGAAAATCCCTTCACAAACCTTCTGTAATAACCAGCCAACCCAAGAAAACAGCGTATCTCTGTGACACTAGTAGGCGTTGGCCAATTCACCACTGCTTCTATTTTCGTTGGATCAACTGACACTCCATCATTGGACACCACATGTCCTAAGAATGCCACACTCTGCAACCAAAACTCGCACTTCGATAACTTAGCATATAACTCATTATCAAGCAAAGTCTTCAAAACCAACCACAAATGCTTCTCATGTTCTTCCTTGGTCTGCTAGTAGATCAAAATGTCATCGATAAACACAACTACAAACTGATCCAAGAATGGCTTGAACACCCGATTCATCAGACCCATGAAGTAAGCTGGTGCATTAGTAAGACCAAATAGCATGACTAAAAATTTATAATGACCATATCGGGTTCTGAAGGCTGTCTTGCTCACATCTTCCTTTCGGATTCTCAACTGATGGTACCCTGATCTTAAGTCAATCTTTGAAAACCACTTAGCATCTCTCAACTGATCAAACAGATCATCAATGCGTGGAAGAGGGTACTGGTTACGAATAGTCACCTTATTCAGCTTGCGATAATCAATACACAACCTTAGATTACCATCTTTCGAACAAACAATACTAGAGTACCCCAAGGAGAAACACTGGGACGTATATATCCCTTGTCCAACAAATCCTGCAACTGTACCTTCAACTTTTTCAATTCAGCAGATGCCATCCGATATGGTAGTATCGAAATTGGCTCTGTCCCTGGCAGCAACTCAATACAAAACTCAATCTCTCTCTCAGGTGGCAAACCTGGTAACTCATCCGGAAAGACATCTGGAAACTTTCTCACAATAGGGATGTTCTCAACTGTAATCTGATTAGAATCTACATTCACTTCTTTAACCACTGCCAAATAACTCTCACAACCTCTTCTCAATAACCTCGAAGCCTTCAAACAAGATATAAGCCTCGGTGGGACCATCCCATCACCCCGAAATACAAATTCTTATTCCCCCTCAGGCCTGAACTTTACAATCTTTTTGAAATAGTCCATCATAGCATGGTATGATGACAACTAGTCCATACCCAAAATCACATCAAAATCATCCATGTCTAACACATGTAGATCAGCTAACATCTCATGGCCTTTTATGACTATCACACATGATTTATGAACTAAATGCACATGAATGATATGACTAGAAGGGGTACACACCTCTAAAGGCTCCCCTAACGACACTAGTGGACTAGCCAAAAACTCAGCAAACTGGGGTGACAAGAACGAATGTGTTGACCCCAAATTAAATAAGACTCGAGCGTGTGACAATCCTATAGGAAGTATACCTGAGACCACTGTGTTAGATATCATAGCATCTTTCTTCGTCAAAGTATATACTCGAGCCAGAACCCCACTATTATGCTTCAATGGCTCCTTTCCCCTCGAACTCGAGTTCTCCCCCTGATAGCTCTGACTAGAGGGACTCTGATCTTGCTCTCAAGGTTGACCAGATAAACTTGTCAACTATGTCAGTTGTCTCACCTTAACCACGTGATAGTCTTTAATCTAATGTCCGAACCTTCCACATCCAAAACAAGCACCCATCTGCTTGAAGCACGGTCTCCCTGGGTGTTACTTCCCACAACTAGTACATGAACCACCAGATCGGCCTTGACCACCAGATTGGCCACGGCCACCCTGTGAACCACGAGGACCACAACCTCTCCACAATCCTCCATAAGAACCTCCACCCCTCGGAAAGTTTGGCTGAAAGCTTGGCCTTTGTTGTTGTTGCTGTCCGCAACTCTGGTTCGAACTATACTATGATGGTCGATTGAACCTCTGAACCTTAGCTTGCTTCTGCCTTGCAATTCTTTCATTATCACGCATCTCCAAGGTCCTGGCATAGTCCACTACTGCTGAATAGGACTGAAATCCATGTAGGTACATCACCTTGAACATCGAATCATCCAGTCCTTGAATAAATCGCTTTACCTTCTTATCTTCATCAGGCACCAAGTGCTTTGCATAGCGAGATAGATGGCAAAACTTCTGGTTATACTCTGTAATAGTCATCTCTGGAGTCTTCACCAACCTCTCAAACTCAAAAGCACGAGCATCCCTTTGGCTCTCACGTAAGAAACAATCCAATAAAGAGTCGCTGAACTCCTTCCAAGTCCATCCAGTTGATTCCACCATCAGGAACCACACTCCTGCCTCATCTATCAACTTGAAAGCAATAAGTTCCATGATCCTCTTGCTGTCACAATTCAGAATCTTCCACCTCTTTTCCATCTCATCAATAAACATATGAGGATCATCACGTACTCCTGAAAATGTAGGTGGCTCCAACCTCAAAAACTCTACCAAGGAATCATCTCGAGGTGTCATAGCAGCCTTCTTATCCGCCTGACTCTGCTGCGTGGCAATAAACTTCTCCATTGCCACCATCACCCTATTAACTACATCACCACTCTGCTCTCTATGCCCAGAAGGAGTACCAGCCGCTGGTTGACTTGTCTCAGTCAGCATGGTAGTCGTTGTAGTAGCAGCTGTAGTAGCAGTGGTATGCTCAACTGGTGTAGCCTCTTCTCTAGGCTGCTCGGAGCCTTCATCTTGCTCCCTAACAGTAGCATCGGTACTCTTACGTCTCTGAGGCATAACTTCCCTATAAGAGTAAGTCACACTTTAAGAAGACCATAAATAGGCTTAGACAAAGAAGGACAAGACACGATGGATCCTATGCTCCGTAGCATTCTTAAATACCATATTAGATATCACATAAGATAACCTAAGTTTAGCTCTGATACCAACTCTATCACGACCGATCTGAGGTCGATAACCGGCGCTAGATGCTGTAACATATCGACAACACCATATAGGCCTAGCAAGCCTCAAAACGATCTCAAAACATATCAATCAAATCAAAAGCGGAAGACAACTTCACAAATCAAAGATATCAAATCATCTCTCAATTCTCCAAAGTCATCTCACATCAATCAAATCCAGCGAAAGCAAATTTATATACAAGACCAATAATACATCTCAAACCCGAATTTATTTACAATTTAAAATCAACAAGCATCTCCAAAATGCTATTACTACTACGGAGCAACTATACAGAAAGGAACAGTAGCATCATCCGGAGACCTCAAAAGTAGCCATTGAAAGAAAAGAGATGGGCTGGTACCACGAACTTCAAACACTCAGACAAACTAAGGTCTCTGGGAACCTGAAATAGATTTGTAAGGGGTAAGTGTCCGAAAACACTTACAAGGGAATAGAACATAACATATCTGTTATGGATGACATATGTGTGCAACGAAACTTAACCATGTTCGACAGACTCAAATCAAATGCAACATAACCAAATGCTACACACAATACCGAAATACAATGCAAATACACAATAGACATAAAACGATACAACATAGAGTGATGAACAGGTTTTTGTAACGCCCCTTCTTTGGGTGGCAGGATATCCAAATGGCCAAACAAATATTTCGTTCACAATTAACAGAAGCTAGTGTACAAATATAAACTGGCCAAAGCTTACAAATGTGCACTAGTGATATCCCCAAAATATAAGCTCATAGACTAACATCCCCAGTTAGTACGGGAAAGCCTGTTCATTTCTCTTACAAAACACAAGTCTTATCCAACGTACAACAAACGAATTATAATCAAATCCATCAAACACATCCCATCAGTTCGAGGCTGTTCACAACGTCAAACACATCAAAGTATGTCCAGACATATCAAAGATAACACAAATGCATGTGATGCACACCATCCAGGCTCGAAACATGCACAAATCAACACACAACCAAAGTTGTCATGTGCTATCCTCTTACTCGGATAAACAGCATCAATTTTCAAATCTAATTCTCCTTCCACACGAAGTTCCTTCAACGTCTGAAATCTAAACAATAATCCAAAATCACATAATGAGGTTAACCCTTGGTTTCCAAAACCAATTCACCTCATACACTTCAAAACAATCAACTTAGGTGCATTCGCAAGTCATCGTCGCAAATCATTCAATCATAATCAAATAGCTCAAATCCTTCATTCACTTGATTCCATATCAAACATCTACACATATATATTCTGTATACAGTTCACTCATGCTCAAAATGCATACGACAATCTGATTTTGCCAACCGAACATCAACGAAGCTTATCGCAAGTCCCATCGCAAACAATTATTGAAAATTACTCAAACATACTATACCAAGCCCAAACTTCTCTTCAACACAACCCCCCTGTATATACTCAACATCTCAGAATCAACAATTAACCTTAGAATCCAAAAATAACCAACTTATCAAACCCAACTTTCGAACTTGCTCAGATGTGAACTCAGCCAGACTCTCTGAACTTCAAAAGCATGCACAAGACGTTTTGCTCAACTAAATCCATCATATGATACATATTCAGCAAGATCATGAAGTGTACTACAATCGGCTTCACAACTACCAAGTCCAATTTGTAGGTTGAGTCCACGTACCAGGTCGATCTTCTTCGCATCGCTCTGCTGACTACCTCAGCAATGACCAAGCTGTTCAAAATGGATTTCTCGTTGATTTCTTGATCCAATTAACACACGGTTTTCAGCAATAGAAAGAACTCTTTATCCTCTACAACTTTTTTGACAATTAGAAAGTCTGAATCAGAAGAAAAATTCACGTACCAAGCCAATACTTTTTGACCTGCCTGCTTGTTCTTCTTTCCTCAACCCTCTATTCTTTTTCTCTGTTTTCAGTTTGTGGCTGACCAAATGAGCTTCCCACCTCTTCTATACCCTTCCTGAGTGCAAGAGGTAAGTAGGTGATTCATTTTCGAGCCCTTCTTCACCTCCTTTTTTCTTTTAACTTAGGTAAGTTTGTGATTGGTCCAAGTAACTTGGTCATCCAATCACAATCCGGCAACTTTGATCTCGTTTTTCACCAACTTCCTTTCATTTTTGACCAAACTTGTAGATGACTAAGTTGTAGCATATTGTGTCTAGTTTTTAAATTGTACTCACTCAAAATATTTGGAGCAAAAGTGAAGAAGTTATGGCCATTTAAGTGAGCAAAGGTCAATCTACCCAAGAAATGACCAATTACATTTGTGGAAATCGGTAGTTCATTGCGTCAACTTTGTCGAACTTGAACTAACTTGCTAAGGGGACCAAAGGACATCTAAACACACTTCCGAAACTCATCCCATCACATAAATGGCATAATGCGCTAACAGTTGATCATTTGCGAGTCTATCACAGACAAGGAGGAAACAGAATTGGAAACAACCCATATTCCTCAACTTACAATCCTAGTTGGAGAAACCACCCTAACTTCTCATGGAAGATAGAAACAATGATGACAGTATGACGATCGTTCCTGATAAAGGATTGCCTTTACGTATCTCGCAACAAGGACCACCACCTGATTTTCAACCACATGGGTTCTTAGGAGAAAGAATGGTAGCACTTGAGGAGAGATTTGACAAGGTTGAAAAGTTCATCCAACAAATGGGAGAATAATCCAACAATCAAAGTCAAATTTTAAAGGCACTAGCGGCCCAGGAAGCAAGGTAGAATAATTTGGAACAATTTCTAAAAGGGCAAGCAACTGCCATGTGTAATATGGAAGTACAACTTGGGGAAATTATAAAGACAAATGCACAAAGAGCATCTGGCTCTCTCCCAAGTTCTACTGAGACAAATCCTCGAGGCCAAGTTAATGTAATTTTCTTAAGAAGTAGCAAGGAATTAGCTTCTCAAAAAGTAAAAGAGAAGGCTAAGGAAAGTGATGTGGAAAATCCAAACAAGGATAAGAAGGAAAAAGTGATGAAAGATAAGGTCCCATAAGAAGAATTTGCGAAGGAGAAAGAAGTTTACGTACCACCACCACCAATGGTTCCCATTGTTCCTTATCCTCAGAGGGTAAAGAGAAAGTCTGGGATGGATGAAAAATTTCTACGATTCATGGAGAAAATGAAAAATGTTTCAAATTAGTGTCTCTTTCCTAGAGATGCTAGATCAAGTTCCACACTATGCCAAGTTTTTAAAGGAATTCGTCACTAAGAAGAGGAAGTGGGAAGATGGAGAGACAATTATCCTTACGGTAAATTGTAGCTCTCTAATCTTGAAGAATCTTCTGATAAAGCTAAAAGATCCGAGGAGTTTTACAATTCCCTGTTTTATTGGTAAAACCGAGTTTCCAAAATGCTTGTATGATTTAGGCGCAAGTATCAACTTGATACCTTTATCTATATTTCAAAAACTAGGTTTGTGTGAAGTTAATCCAACTTCAATGCTTCTCCAGTTAGTAGACCAGACTATTAAGCAACCATTCAGTGTGATTGAGGATGTCCTGGTGAAGATTGACAAGTTCATCTTCCCAGTTGACTTTGTAGTTCTAGATTTCTCTGAGAATAAGAACTGTCCACTGATTTATGGTAGACCCTTCTCAACACAGCACATGCATTGGTGGATGTGCATAATGGTAAATTGGTGCTACAAATTAGAGATGAGAAGGTTGAGTTTAATATGACAAGTGTTATGCGCCATCCACTTAATGAAGGGATGTGCATAAAAATTGATGTGGTGGATGAGTGTATCCTCTAGTTCTGCAAGGAAAAGATCTCTAGTATTGAGGATAAAGAACTAGAGAAAGAAGAAGATGAGGATATTATGGAAGAAGTAAAGGAGGAAATTGATAAGAGGGGTTTACTTGAGGATCTTGAAATTCATTTGAAATATCGGACTCTACCCTCGATTGTGAAAGCTCTTTCCTTAGAACTTAAAGAGCTACCCTTGCATCTGAGATATGCATTCTTAATAGATGGAGAGAGATTACCGATTATTTTATCAAACAAGCTCACTAATGAAGAAGAAGAGAAAGTGCTCACAGTTGTGAACAAATGGACTAAGGCCATTCCTTGGCAAATATCCGATATTAAGGGGATAAGCCTAGAAATTATGATGCACTACATTCACATAGAGGATAGAGCGAGGCCAAGAGTAGACCGACAAAGGAGACTTAATCCTAACATGAAGGAGGTTGTTAAGAAGGAAGTGATAAAACTCCTCAAAGCCAGAATTATCTATCCATTCTCGGATAGTGAATAGGTTAGCCCAATATATTGTGTTCCCAAGAAAGGGGGAATGTTGTGATCAACAAGGAAGAGGAGCTCATTCGATAAGAACTGTGACTAGATGGAGAGTGTGCATTGATTATCATAAATTAAATGATGCCACACCGAAAGATCATTTTCCACTCCATTTCATTGATCAAATATTGGAAAGGATTGCGGGGTATCTTATTATTGCTTTTTGGATGGGTACTCTGGGTACAACCAAATTGCAATATACCCCAGAGATCAAGAGAAGATATCTTTCACTTGTCCCTTCAATATTTTTGCATATCGCAGAATGCCTTTTGGATTAAGTTGTGCCCCAGCAACATACCAACGGGAGTCTATCTTCTCGGAGATGAATGAGAAGATTATGGAAATCTTCATGGATGACTTCTCTATTTTCAAAGACTCATTTTATCATTGTTTTGACAACTTAGACAAAGTATTGAAAAGATGTGAGGAAAGGAATCTTGTGCTCAATTGTGAAAAGTGCCATTTTATGGTAGACAAAGGGATAGTCCCTGGGCATAAGATTTCTAGGGCTGGTATGGAAGTAGATAGAGCTAAGACAGAGGCGATAGAAAAAATGGATGTACCAACCACAGTTAAAGGAGTTAGAGCATTTCTGGGTCATACCAGATTTTATAGAGGATTCATCAAGAACTTCTCTCTAATTGCTAAGCCTCTAACAAATTTGCTGGTTAAGGATGTATCCTTCAATTTTGATGAGTACTGCCTTAAGGTATTTGATGCTCTAAAGAAAGCTCTTATCACAGCTCCCATGATTTCATCACCAAACTGGAAGCTTCTATTTGAATTGATGTGTGACGCAAGTGATCTCACTTTAGGTTGTGTGCTTGGACAGAAGAAAGAGGGGAAACTCCATGTCATCTACTATGCTAGTAGAGTACTGGTAGGAGCTCAACTCAATTATACAACCACAGAAAAGGAGGTGCTTGCGGTTGTTTACGCATGTGATAAATTCAGACCGTAATTGCTTGGTTCAAAAGTTATAATTTATACTGATCATGCAGCTTTGAGATATCTTTTCTCAAAGCAAGATGCCAAACCTCACTTGATGTGCTCGATTTTGTTACTCCAAGAATTTGACTTATCTATCAAGGACAAGAAAGGAGCAGAAAATGTTGTCGTATATCATCTCTCTAGGCTAGAGAAAAGCAACGATATGGAGATTGAAGGGAATATTCAAGAAGAGTTTCCAGATGGAACTCTTATAACTCTGAGTAGAGTAGAAGCTCCTTGGTATGCGGACTATGCCAACTTTTTAGTTGGAGGAATTATTCCTGTAGATCTGAGTTATCCCCAAAGGAAAAAATTTCTACAGGATGTTCAGATGTATGTATGGGATGATCCTTACCTCTTCAAGAGGTGCAATGATGGAGTTCTTAGGTATTGCATTGCTAGTTGGGAAGTAGAAAATATTTTAGAGCAATGCCATAATGCACCTTACTCAGATCATTATAGAGCTATGAGGACCGCATCTTGAGTCTTCGAATGCAGATTCTATTGGCCTTGCATCTTCAAGGATGCACGTAGTTACTTTGAGCAGTGAGACCACTGCCAAGGAACAAGAAATATCTCAAAGAGGAATGAGATGCCGTTATCTAAAATTTTAGAGATTGAGCTCTTTGATGTTTGGGGATTGGACTTCATGGGTCCTTTCCTAACATCACATGGCAACAAATATATCAAGTAGGAGTAGACTAAGTTTCAAAGTAGGTAGAAGCTTTGGCATCACCAATAAATGATGCTAGAGTAGTTATCCAATTTCTTAAGAAACTCTTCTCGAGATTTGGTGTGCCGCGAGTGATAATCAGTGATGGTGGGTCACATTTCTGCAACAAGCAATTTGAAGTCTTGCTAACAAGATATGGGGTAACGCACAAGGCGATAACACCTTATCATCCCCAAACTAGCAGACAGGTTGAGCTATCAAATCGAGAGCTCAAGAAAATCTTGGAAAAGATGGTCGAAATAGCAAGGAAGGATTGGTCGAACAAGCTCGATGATGCCTTATGGGCTTATCAAACGGCATTCAGAACACCAATAGGAATGTCACCTTATAGGCTTGTTTATGGCAAGGCATGCCATCTTCCAGCAGAGCTTGAGCATCGTGCATTTTGGGCAATCAAAACCATTAATTACGATTACAAAAAGGCTGGAGAGTGCAAAATTCTCCAACTTGAAAAGTTGGATGAAATGTGTGACTTGGCATTCGAGAGCTCGAGACTCTATAAGGAAAGGATCAAGAGGAGACATGATGCCCATATCATCAAGAAGGATTGTAAGGAGGGGCATTATGTTCTTCTCTATAACTCGCAACTAAGACTCTTCCTCAAGAAGCTCAAATCCAAGTGGAGCGGCCCATACCAAATTGTCAAAGTTTTTCCTTTTGGGGCACTAGATTTGCAAGATGGCAATGGGGTAGTCTTTAGAGTCAACAACTAATGATGCAAAATTTACATTGGAGGGGCGACATTAATTGACATGCGGAGGTACAATCAGTTTATGTTCCATCCAGTGCTTGAACATTTGGAACAAAGTAAGGCTCTTTTACTTGCTGAGAATAAAGAACAGGATTTTTGCACTAAGTATATTCGTCTAGTTAATGTGTTAGTTTCTAGGAAGATTCTGATAGACTTCTGTTTTATCATTCTCTGTCGAGCACAAGAGACCTTAAGAATTGAGAGACAAGATGACAATTTCTTGAGACACTCGAGAGGAACATCAAAGTGTTCCTTTAAGAGGAGGATGAAGAGATTTGAATTTGTACCAGGTGCAGGAAGTTAGAACACGATGGAGACTATAACAAGAATAACACTAACTCATAGATGGAGCGTACCGAGTTACTACGAGAGGACCCTATTAGGCTTAAAGCCAAAAAGTTCTCAAGAAAAGGTAGTTCATCATGGTATGCCATTCTCAAGTTGTGTGAATTATGAAAGTCAAAGTTGCACATGTGACCCATGCAGATGGGGCATCTGGTTTTCAAGCTTTCCAGGAATGCAGCGTAAATTAAAGCCAAAAATATTAGATTAGCATGTTTGTTTCTTTTGTGTGATCTTTTAGTTTAGTGTGTATATATGTATTATGTCATTTTTGAGGTTTCTACATATCTGGCACACGCCAAGGGATATAGTGCATGCCATGTCATGTTTGTCAGAGAGAACTGGTGCACGCCAATAGTGATGGCGTACGCCAAGTTATGCGAAAAGGAGAAAACTAGCACATGCCAGTTCACTTGGCGTATGCCAGGTTTGGGCAGAATCGACTATAAAGCTCTTGGGCAATCATCATTCCTCACAAAATTTCAAAACCAACAATCTCCTGCCACCAAAAACTTCAAATCCGATTGAGCCCAATCATTCCCAACCAATTACCCACATTATGTAACACCCGAAATACCTTTTTTGATGGTAGATGATGCAAGATCTAGCCAGATTTGTCACAGAGAATGGAGGAAGTGCGCAAGAAACCCTTCGCCTTCTCCACCTAGTTCTCTACCTCAAGACATCTGTGATCGCTACAATGCTCCCTTCATAATCTTCCACGATTGGGAGGGAGAGAGGTATCAAAAATTTTCACGACTCAATGCTCTTAGTCATTTTATAATCGATTGGAATGATATGCAGATACAAGGGGTAGATAGACAGTTAAGGTCAGCTTTTAGGAAATTAGGATGGAGGTACTTTGAGAATAGGGAGATATTGGCTAGACAAGAGCTTATTTTGGAGTTTTATTGCACATTGTAGGTTTTGGCTAATAGATAATCATTTACTGCACTTGTATTTGACACTGACTTTAGCATAGATGAAAGTGAGTTTAACGACCTGTTTAGCCTTAAGACTGGACCAGGGAATCTGGACTTCTCACCTACGAGTCAGGCCCATAGCGCTTAGCAAGAGATTACGGGATTTGAGAGGTATAAATTAGGGAGGGCACCTAATGCGCTGATTAGAGAACCATATTTAGGCATCCTCAATCGCTTTATGACTCTGACCATTAGTGGTCAATAGGAAGAGTGTAAAGTCTTCCGATCTCATCTTTATGCCATTGACTACATGCGCCATGATATCCCTTTTAGCACCTTTGCTATGATCATTGACTACTTTGCTTGATCCATTAGCGATAGGGAACCTAGGTATCTGTACTTAAGTCATATTATTTCTCACATTGCACGTCACTATTTTTTTGAGCAATTTGAAAATTTTCGTGGATTCATTTTGGAACCGGTACCGATCAACATCAAGAAGCTCCATATCAGCAAGCTAATCAAGAAGACAATGATTGATGGAGTGAAGGTTGTTGAGTATAAGCCTTGGGAGGAGAGATAGGTAGTCTAGTTATGCCTTGGGCACCAAGATGGATGCCAGTTCAGAGAGAAGCGGATGCAGAGCAGGCAGGCCCCAGCCATCAGTACCAGGCCCAGCATGACGATACAGGGCCGAGTCATCAGGCGCCTGACTCTCAGTCAGATATGCAGTATTATGTGACTAGTTAGCTGTGATGCAGGTACATTTATATGGTCGTGGAGAGCAGCTTCATAGATACAGCGTGCAACTGCAAGACTACGCAGTTAGTAATGCAATAGGATGGGACCGCTAATACGACTATAATGCTTGCTTGGAGGCTGAGTTTAGAGCTCAGAGAGAGGAGTAGAGGGCATTCTATGCCGAACATAGAGCTCATATAGCATTCCAGCTAGATCATTATGAGTAGTAGCGAGCGTACGCTGAGTGGATGCGCACTTGAGCAGAGAACTTTGGCAGCAGTTTTGTATTCCCACCAATACCTCCTCCTTCAGAAGATTGACCAGGGAGCTCTTTTTCCTTCAACTTTTATTTTGTTTATTTTTGTTGTTTATTTTATTTTCTTTGTTTGTTTAATTTTATGTATTTTGACTCTGTTTTTGAGTTTGTGTGTTTGTAACTCATTTAATGATTGTGTTATGCTACTGTAAGGTGATCTTAGCTTAAAGCTGAAAAGGTCACAATAAGGTAGTCTACATAATGAATCATTAGTGAGTTAATGTTTTGCATGTTTGTGTGTGTGTGTGTTTTGAGATTAGTTTTTCATATCTTTGGTGACTTAGTACAGAAGTGTTCCCATTTTGAGCTCTTCATGGTTCAATTCCCCTTAAGCTTCTTAATATACTAGGTCATCGAGATAAAATTGTCTCAACTCTATTTTATTAGTTTGATTAGGTATTTATTAGTATCTTAGACACCTTGAGGACAATGTGTTGCTCAAGTATGGGGGAGGGTTCCTTTTAGGAATCTTCCTTTTAGGTTGTTTTGTATGTTAGCATGTTAGGTTGTTTTGTTTAGGTGTAGACTTGGCATGAATTTTTCAAAAATTTGATCCCCCTAAAAAATTTTCAACTTGTGTTAGAATTTTATCATTCTCTTAGTTAGGAATTTAATTCAAGCACAAAGCCTAGGAATTGGTAGAAATCTAGCACTCTGTTGTTTAGATTAGTGGTTTCACTTTGTAGACTAGACTAAAGGGTTGATGAGTGAACCTTGTGAGTATTTGAGCCAAAGGAAGAGACATTCGTCTCTATATTTTTCATGAGGTGCATTCTAACGTTAGTTGATCGAGGTATCTTACTAGTACTTATCGTAGTCTAGGTTGCGTAGAAGTTAGTGAAAGGACAGGGGCATTCTTTGACATTGAGCCTAGAGCTTTAGAGACAAAATCCCTTATATATCCATTGTTTAAACCCGTTGAGCCTAGCCTTTTCTTGACCTTAGATTAGGAAGCTGGCTGTAAACCATATTATCCATCTTCCCTTTGATCATCCGATTCAAGGACTTATAGATTTGCATGTGTATTGGTAGCTTTGGTTTATTTTGGGTTATGTTTGTTGGGATGTTGTAGTTATGGCCATGTTAGAAGCCGGGTCTTTGCCTAGAACGTGCTAAGTATGTAAGTATGTAAAGTTTGTGAATGTTAGATGTTAAAAAAAGAAATGAAAAAGAATGTGAATTTGAATAAGGCATGTTTTCTATGTAAAACTTGTGCTTCTCGGTCTTAGTTTATTGGGATATTTAGGGAGTGTGCTTATTTATGTTATATATGTAAGGATATTTAGATTAGACGAGTGATTAGTTACATTTATGACATGTTCTCGGAATGGGTGGTTTAACCACTATCCACATATTATACCTCACCTTTACCTTAAGCCCCATTACAACCCGATGAAAAGACCCCCTGATCATTAGCAACCATTGTGACTTTTAGATAACATTGAGTAGGACATAGGATGCTTGGAGTATATTGACCTGTATGCGAGTGATAGGAAGTTAACTACATTGATCATATGAGTGAAACACTTGTCTATCCTTGTGAGGTCAACCTTCTAGTGTCTTTTATGTAGAGTTAACACTTGTTTAAACAATTGAGTGCTGAGGTGCCTACTAGTTCATTGTGCTTTGTGTTATGGATTGATGAACTAACTTAGATTATGATTTGATTCTGATGCGAGTTGATGTTTTTGAGGGATGTTAAGTGTTGATTCATTCAGGCCATGTCTTTACCTTGTTTTATGTTTGTTTGTTTGTATTTGATTTTTGTTTAAGTTGTCCGCATTTTGAGTTTTTGCTTGGGGATAAGCAAAGATTCAAGTGTGAGGGTGTGATGAGTGTTAAAAACACTTATTATTCGTGTCATTTTGATAGGTCGTTCTTAGTGTTTTAGGTTGATTTAGTTGTGTTTTAATTGTCATAGTGTTAGTTTTTGTTCATTATGTGTTTTTGTTGAGTTTATCATTTTTTATTGTGTTTGCTTATTTTTAGGAGCCTATTCGAGGAGAAGTAGAGGACCATCGAGTGGATACACAAAGGTTTGAACAAGAAGGAAGATGCGAAGCCAAGGAATGCAATGCATGGTCATATGGCGCACGCTAACCCTTTATAGCGTACACTAGCTAGCCATTACTTAGACGACCATTCACTCAGACGACCAGATGCACTCAGAGATGGAAATCACGAAGGCTGGCGCACGCCAGGTGCAACTATTCCATTAGTTAGTTAGTATATTTTGATAACTATTCCATTAGTTAGTTAGTATATAAGGCTTTTTGCCTTTGTTTTGTAAAAGACATTCCATATATTAGATAATATATTTTCTCTAAGCATGGTCTCTGGTTGAAGAACCTGGACTTGAAGAGGGGGAGCTTGGAGTCTTAATAAGTCTCCATTCCTTTTTACTCTTTATCTATGTTCATACTTATGATGTTAATTAATAGTATGTGTGAGTAGTTAACTGAGTTTGGTGCCTTGTTACCTTTAATGTAGCCACGGTTGTGAGGTGTGTATGTTTATGTATGTGTTCTTATCAACATGCTTGATACTATTGCTTAGACTTGCTTGATCACCAAGCTTTTGTAACTAGTCAAAACTTGAGACCGAAAGGAGATAAAATTGATTGATAGGTTGGTTCGATGATTAGTACTCTTGCTAGGAGAGAAATCTTCTTGATGACCAACTGATTGTCTTTGGAGTGGAGCTCACAGTTGGTGCTTATCTTAGTTCAGTTGGTTGGTAGGGTCGAAAGAATATATCTAACCTTCTAAGCTTAGTTAAGTAGCAATTTAGACTCATCGTGCATGAAAGTGTGGTTGAGGTTGCCTTTGAATCACTCGTACCACATCACATACACTATAAATCCTCTATATCTTATGGTTATGCTGCTGGTTTAGGTACCTTGCTCACTTTTAGTTGTTAAGTTGTTAATATTCTGTTTTATAACCATATCTATCTAATTGTTAGTCTTGTTATCTTTATATTTGTTAGTATACATTAGATCACTTGTGTAAACAACAAAACTTCATAATCTGATTCTAGTTAAGTAAGTAAACCTTAGAGTAGGCCTAATAACTCAATCTCTATGGATCAACAAACCCTTACTTACTCATTGTTGCAATCTGCTACAATTCTACTACTGAATTGGTGCACGCCATACCTTGCTGGTGCACGCCAGGTTATTCATCCGAGAGCTTTTTGGCTCACGCCAAGAAAAGGTGGCATATGCCTAAGCTTTGGGTTGGTTTGGTTGAACGTTGGCGCATGCCATACATAGGTGGTGTATGCCAGACTAACCCCTCGCATGAACGACCAATCGTTTTGTTAAGTAGAGTTGAAGTAGACCGTTTTTACGAAGGCATTAGTGAACATGCTTATGCCGGACCTAGGATCGAAGAAAGATTAGTGCAGATCAATTGGCCCCAGAACCAAAGAAAGATTAGTGCTTGTGATGAGTGTCAAAAACATTCATTATTCTTGTCGTTTTGGTAGATCGTGCTTAGGGTTTTAGGTTGATTTAGTTGTGTTTTAGTTGTCATAGTGTTAGTTGATGAGTGCTTAAAACACTCATTACTTTTGTCCATTTTCTAGTTTGTTTTTAGTATTTTAGGTTGTTTTATTTGAGTTTTAGTTATCTTTGTTGTAGTTTTGTTTATTTCATGTTTTTAGTTGTGTATTTTGTTTCTTATTGTGTTTTATGGTTTTAGGAGCTAATTCGAGGAAATGGATGATGACTGAGCAAGACGAGCGAATGCATGGACGAAAGGAAAGATGCAAAGGGGAGAAGAGCAAAGCTGAGGACCTGGCATATACCAGAAGAAGGTGGCGTACACCAGAAATACACCAGAAGCAAATGACCACGAACAAGAACGACCAGACGCGAATGACCGAGCACCTGAGGATCTGGCGCATGCCAGGCACATTTGGCGCATGCCAGACCAGATAGTGACAGAGCTGCCACTTGCCTCTTTGAGTGGAAAACACCAGAGGGGGCCATGCACTCGGGATTTTCGGCCTTCTTGTGACCATGGCAGGCTATTTTGGAGTAGAGGGTGGATAGTAGTTAGGATATTATGTTAGTTTATATTTGTTTTGACTTTTGACTTTTGTTTTATGTTAATTAAGTGCATTAGTGTAATATAGACAAGAGTGTGTGAAGAGAGAGACTTGGACAGAGGGAGAGAGGCCACGAAATTGTTAGAAACTCTCTGCCAAGAGGGAGGAACGTGATGGAGGAGGAAGAAAATCTTCAAGAACATCATTAAGCTTCCTTCTCCTTAACTCTTTCCTTTGTATTTATGCTTATGTTCATATTATATATAAGTATGTTGTTGATTATAAGCATGTGTAAGTAGTTTGTTTGTGAGTGTGGTGCCTTGAAACCAAACATGTAGCCACGGTTTAAGGGAGTAAAAATGATAAGGAACATGTTTTGATTAACGAATTTAAGGCTTAATCATGATTTCACTCATGTTATGATCATCATTAGTCTTAGTAACCATGCTTTGGTTTCAACAAGAGTCTAGTGGCCAAGTAAGTTCGGTTTTGGCACAACCAACTTTGGTTTTGACAAAGTCATAGCAAACATGCATTGGTTTATACTAATTGGCTGTGATAAAATCTTTGTGAGTAACCTTGACTATGAACTTAGTTAATCCTTGAGGCTGAAAGGAGATAGGATTAGTAGAAAGGTTAATCAAATGATTTGTTGCTTTGTATGAAGAGAAATCCTCCTTAGTAACTTGTTGTCCACTGAGTGATATGGATAGTTGGTCCTTAGCTAAGTGGAGTTGGCTTTTGGGGTCGAGAGAACATCTTGCCATTCTAAGCATAGTTGAAGATCAATTTAGACTAATCTAGCGCGAGAGTGTAGATTGGTTGCCTTTGAAACACTCGGACCATGTCACATACATAATAAACTCCCTGAACGTGATGGTTACATTCATTTTAAGTGTACCTTACTCACTTTTGTGTTTTAAGTTGTTAAATCTCAGTTTAGTTAGTTAAATCAGTAGACAGTTTTGCTTCTGCTCGATATCTGGCGTACGCCAAGTCCTATTGGTGTACGTATGCCAACCAAGACAAAACGAGAGACCTGGCGTACGCCACCTGGCGTACGCCAATCAGACCCAGACCACAGAATCTCCCTCACAGAAGTGATCAATCATTTGTAGGTTTAGATTTAGGTAGATCTTTCTTATTAATTTTGTCCTAGACTAGCTAGCTAACCAAAAAAGTAGTCTAAACTAGTTCCTCGTGGTTCGACACTCTACTTTACTATCATTGCAATGGGTGTTTGTTTGTTAGCACAAAAATCACCCTCATCAATTGGTGTCGTTGCCGAGAAACTAGGCATTGGACAGTTTAGTAGGTTAGCAAATAAGGATTAGGACATTTTTATTTTCTTTCTTATGTAGTGTCTGTTTTGTGTAATTGTGGAGATGGATTCCTTTGATTACCATTGGTACAATGGAATTCAGAGTTCATTTTATGATGATGAAGTTAAGGATATACATAACTTGGTGGAAGCAAATCGAAGGAAACTCAATCTCAACAAAGCTCAGCTTTGGACTTGCGAATGGTGCGGGTGGTTGGGACATAACAAAAGTCAATGTGAAGAATACTGGTTCGATACCCCCCATGGAGCCCTCTCAAATCATGAGAATTTTGCGTATAACAATGAGGGGCAACATGACACCATTAGTATTCCAACATGGAGTGAAAATCCTTATTCCTCATTGAGTAAAGAAGAAGTACAACATCTAAGGCCTTATTCCCTTGAAGATAGATTGGACTTAATGGAAGCAAGGATGTATAAGATGTGGGATGGTTCCGTTGATTGTGTTATTGCACCAATGGAAGATGCCATTTTCTTTAAACCATCCGAGCTCATCCATTATTTATGGGAAGATAATGAAGTGTAAGTGGAGGATGATAATGAGCAAATGGACTTGAGAGTGGAGGAACAATCGTACGTTCCTCCACCATCACACATCAATCCAATATCATTCATAGAAGATCTATATAGTGTTGAAAATAAGGGTCGTCTTTGGGATTTTGAAACAGAGGATTGGTACCAAGAGACCCTAACGAGATCACTTATTCATACCAATGCACTTCCAAAAGAGGATGAAAAGAATAAGGAAAATGAGGAATTGAAAGAAGAGATTAGGGTTGAAGAGAGCACTGAAAAAGAAGGCAACGAGCCTAGGACTAGTGCTAATTTCCTTTTGCATAACTCTTGCTCAACCAAGGATTTGGCGAACATTGAAGATTTGGAGCAAAAAGAAAAAGCCATTCCTAAGGAAGAGTCTAGTGTCTTCCGCTACAATATTCACCCTCGACTTCAATATCCAATAAGGTTTGCTAAACCTTTAATCTTGGATATAGTAAGTGAAGGTAAAATACCCGACCTTAATTTTGAACAACCTCCCACTCTTGGATGGGATTGGTTAGTTTTGGGTGAATTTAAAATACCTCTCAATCCAACAATTAATATGACTGTGATTGACCCTTTGGTTGATTGGTACATATCTGCATTTTTTCGATTGATGAGGGATAAGAAGTTACTCTTATATGATTGTTGTGCTCAACAATTTATATTAATGAGTTCCTTTTTATGAACATGAAGGCGACTGTAACAAAAATAATACTAACTTGCAAAATGTGAATACCGTGGTACTATTTGGTGACTCGACTAGGCTTAAAGTCAATAGGGTCGCAAGGAAAGGTAGTTCATCATGGTATGCCATTAGTGAAATTTGTGAATTGCAAAAGTCTAAGTTGTATCTGTGACCCATCAGAATGGGGCGTCTGGTTTTCAAGCTTTCCAGGAACGCAGCATAAATAAAAGCCAAAAAAATTAGCATAGTTTGTATCATATGCATGTTATTTTTATTTTTATTTTTTTATGTTTGTATCATTATTGTTCAGTTTGTGTTATTTTATTAAAGTTGGCGTAGTCCCATTTTGCCAATGTTGAAGACCTAGTGCATGCCAATGGAGCCAGGCGTGCGCCACCTGCCAAACATGAAAATCTGGAACACTCCAGGTTAGGCTGGCGTATGCCAGGTAGGGCAGAATCCGAATCTATAAATTCGAACATCCGCTGATTTTTGCCATAACTCACCCACATCCAAAATTTTTACCCACAAATCACAAGTCTAAGCTACCCGACCTCTAGCACACATTACTGAATGCCTAGAACGACTTCTACGATGGCGGATGATACAAGATCTAGCCGAGACCATTACCCGACGAGTGACAGAGAGCTCCTTCTTCTTTCTTTTATTTTATTAATTTTCTGTTTTCTGTTCTTTTATATGTGTTATGTCATTCAATTTTTTTCTTTAGTTTATAGCTGTGACTTTGTGTGATATTGTATTTATCTATTTACTTTTGTGTTTGTTTGCTTATCTTTGTTTTGTGTATATCGAGATAATTTTATTCATATCTTTGGTGATCTGGTATGGAAGTGTTCCAATTTGAGGACAATGTGTCATTCAAGTATGGGGGAGGGTTCCCTTCAGGAATCTTCCTTGTATATTAATAATGCTTAGTTTGTTGTGTCTAGGTTTAGACTTGGTATAAAATTTTCAAAATTTAACCCCCTTCAAAAATTTTCAATTTGTGTTAGAATTTTATCAAACTCTTAGTTAAGGATTTAATTTGAGCACAATGCCTAGGAATTAGTAGGAACCTCACACTCTGTTGTTTAGGCGAGTAGTTTCACTATATAGACTAGACTAGAGGGTTTTTGAGTGTACCTTGTGAGGATTTTAGCCGACGGATGAGACACCAGTCTCTATTTTTCGTGAGGTGCATACTAGTGTTAGTTAATCGAGGCATCCTACTAGTACTTATCGTGGTCTAGGTTGCGTGAAAGTTGTGAGAAGACGGGGCATTCTTTGATATTTGAGCCTGGAGCCTTAGAGCCAAAATCCTTTATTACCGTTTGCGTAAAACCATTTGAGCCGAGCCTTTTTATTGATCTTAGATGAGGAAGCCAACTTTGAGCCTATTATCTATCATCATCCTTACCTTTGATCATCCGATTCGAGGACTTATAGTTTGCGCTTGTTGGGAATGTTTGTATTATGAGTAGTTGGTATCTGAAACCGATTTGGGGTATGTCTTGGGATTTTTATAGTTTATGACCATGTTAAGAAGCCACGTTTTGCCTAGACGCGTGCATAAGTTATAATGTGTTGAATGTAAGAAAAAGAAAAAGAAGTGAAAAAGGAAAGAAAAAAAGAAAAGAAAAAGAAAAGAGAAGTGAAAAAGAAAAGAAAAAAATGTGAAGTTGAATAAGCATAAGTTCAGGCAAAACTTGAGCTTCTAGGTCTTAGTATATTGGGATATGGGGGAGTGTATATTTATTATACTTGGTGAGGATATTTTAGATTAGGCGAGAGACTGCTTAGTTCATGTATTGAGTCCTCAGATTGGGTGGTTTAGCCACTTTCCATATATTTTTACCTTACCCTGACCTCCAGCCCCATTACAACCTGATAAAAAAGCCCCCCAATCATTGACAACCATTGCAACTTTTAGATAGCGCTGAGTAGGACGTAGGAGGCTTTGAGATATTGACCTGTATGCGAGTGATAGGAAGTTGACCATACATATTATATGAGTGATACACTTTACTATCCTTGAGAGTTTAACCCTCTAGTATCTTTTACATAGAGTTAACACTTGTTTAAACAATAGAGTATCGAGGTGCCTATTAGTTCGTAGTGTTTTGTGCTTTGGAATTGATGAACTAACTAGGTTTATGATGAGATTTTAATATAAGTTGATATTTTTGAGGGAAGTTAAGTTTTGATTGAGTCTTGCCAAGTCTTTACCTCATTTTATGTTTGTGTGTGTTTTTGTGATTTTTGTTTTGTTGTTGTCCGCATTTGAGTCTTGCTTGGGGACAAGAAAAGATTCAAGTGTGGGGGTGTGATGAGTTCTTAAAACACTCATTACTTTTGTCCATTTTCTAGTTTGTTTTTAATATTTTAGGTTGTTTTATTTGAGTTTTAGTTATCTTTGTTGTAGTTTTGTTTATTTCATGATTTTAGTTGTGTATTTTGTTTCTCATTGTGTTTTATGGTTTTAGGAGCTAATTCAAGGAAATGGATGACGACTGAGCAAGACGAGCAGATGCATGGATGAAAGGAAAATGCCAAGGCAAGAAGAGCAAAGTTGAGGACCTGGCGCACGCCAGAAGAAGGTGGCGTATGCCAGAAATGCACCAGAAGCAAACGACCACGAGCAAGAACGACCAGACGTGAATGACCAAGCACCTGAGGATCTGGCACATGCTAGGCACATTTGGTGCACGCCAGACCAGACAGTGACATAGCTTATATTTGGAGTAGAGGGTGGATAGTAGTTAGGATATTATGTTAGTTTATATATGCTTTGACTTTTGACTTTTGTTTTATGTTAATTAAGTGCATTAGTGTAATATAGACAAGAGTGTGTGAAGAAAGAGACTTGGACAGAGGGGGAGAGGCCACGAAATTGTTAGAAACTCTCTGCCAAGAGGGAGGAACATGATGGAGGAGGAAGAAAAGCTTCAAGAACATCATTAAGCTTCATTCTCCTTAACTCTTTCCTTTGTATTTATGCTTATGTTCATATTGTATATAAGTATGTTGTTGATTATAAGCATGTGTAAGTAGTTTGTTTGTGAGTGTGGTGCCTTGAAACCAAACATGTAGCCATGGTTTAAGGGAGTAAAAATGATAAGGAACATGTTTTGATTAAAGAACTTAAGGCTTAATCATGGTTTCACTGAGGTTATGATCATCATTAGTCTTAGTAACCATGCTTTGGTTTCGACAAGAGTCTAGTGGCCAAGTAAGTTCGGTTTTGACACAACCAACTTTGGTTTTGACAAAGTCATAGTAA
Organism: Hypericum perforatum; assembly: GCA_012979155.1. NCBI lineage: Eukaryota > Viridiplantae > Streptophyta > Magnoliopsida > Malpighiales > Hypericaceae > Hypericum > Hypericum perforatum. Next base: position 220,161 of record SOPF01027005.1, on the reverse strand, counting down.
CCATGCATTGGTTTAGACTAATTGGTTTAGACAAAGTCATTGCTTCTTCCCGATACCTGGCATACGCCAACCAAGAAAAAACGAGAGATCTGGCGTACGCCAGTCACACTTGGCGTACACCAATCAGACCCAGACCGCAGAATCTCCCTCACAGAAGTGATCAATCGTTTGTAGGTTTAGATTTAGGTAGCTCTTTCTCATTAATTTCGTCCTAGACTAGCTAGCTAACCAAAAAAGTAGTCTAAACTAGTTCCTCGTGGTTCGACACTCTACTTCTCTATCATTGCAACGGGTGTTTATTTATTGGCACAAAAATCACCCTCATCATTAGTTTTCGTTCATTGTGTGTTTATGTTGAGTTTATCATTTTTCATTATGTTTGCTTGTTTTTAGGAGCCTATTCAAGGAGAAGTAGAGGATGATCGAGCGGACACGCGAATGTTTGAACAAGAAGGAAGATGCGAAGTCAAGGAATGCAATGTACGATAAGTTAGATTAGATATTTTGATATTTTAGGTTAGATATTTTAGTTAGATAAGTTAGATTAGATATTTTAGGTTAGATATTTTAGTTAGATAAGTTAGATTAGATATTTTGATAACTATTCCATTAGTTTGTTAGTATATAAGGCTTTTTGCCTTTGTTTTGTAAAAGACATTCCATATATTAGATAATATATTTTCTCTAAGCATGGTCTCTGGTTGAAGAACCTGGACTTGAAGAGGGGGAGCTTGGAGTCTTGATAAGTCTCCATTCCTTTTTACTCTTTGTCTACGTTCATACTTATGATGTTAATTAATAGAGTAAATTACATCTGGCCCCCTATAGTTTGGAGTATTTAATGCTGGCCCCCCTATTTTTCGCAATTCGATTAAAAAGGCCCTTATGTTTGGAACAATTGTACCATTTGGCCCCTCATGCTGGAATCGGCGTATTTCTCTGGCGAGGGCCCATGAGAAATGTTCAATATGCCCCCAATCCTAAAAAATAAACTCTCTCCTCTTCCTCCCTCCTTCCTTCTTCCTCTTCCTCTTCTTCCTCCTCCTCCTCCTTCTTCTTCCTCATCCTCCCCCAAAATAAATGAACGAGAGATAACGCCCAACAACAATAACAGCAGAAATGCATCACGCAAAGCATATTCAAAAACAATTAAAGCCGAATTCAGAAATTCCCACATTGAATTGAAAGGTCCAACTTATAAAGAAGTCATAACATAATCATAGATAACAGAGATAAAAATAGAAAATCTAAAGCCCAAAATAAAGAAGACACAAAACAACAAATAATCATATGCTTCTAACCTATGCAAACATCACTAATTTCAACCCGAAAGACGAAGTCACGAAGGATGAGAGGGCCGGTGGATAGGGAAGGAGATGAGAACGATGAGTCTTCTAAAGCCGAGGAGTTAGGGAGGATAACCGGCCATATAACCGGCGTTGCTGGGACCGCTCCTTATAACCGTTGCTGCCGGCACCTGGTAACAACAACTTACATCTCCCTTGCAGTCGCTGCATCTAATCATAGCCAAATCGATCCACCGGTTAGCCACGGGGACTTTCGAAAACATCAAACTCCCATGATTCGATTTGGGGAAATCCTAGATCAACACATAACCCTAATCAGGGAGGATAGTAAGGGTTTTGTGGATAAAGCCGAGATTAGGTCGGGTTAGAGTTTTTATACATAGGTGAGGTGAAGCCTTTGGATGGTATCCCATACACAAGGATCCAAGCTGAGATTCTTGATAAGGTTGCGAATGTTGACCTGGTCATGAATCAGAAGTGCCCGGATGAGTGTTTGGTTTGAAGAGACACCATCGGGTTGGTCAAGTAAAATCAGTGAAAAAAATTTGCTATTGATGATTTTGCTAGTTGTCATAATCGAGTGAAATCAGTAAGGTCTGTATGTTCATGTATGTGTTCTTATCAACGTGCTTGATACTATTGCTTAGACTTGCTTGATCACCAAGCCTTTGTAGCTAGTCAAAACTTGAGACCAAAAGGAGATTAAATTGATGGATAGGTTGGTTCGATGATTAGTACTCTTGCTAGGAGAGAAATCTTCTTGATGACCTACTGATTGTCCTTGGAGTGGAGCTTACAGTTGGTGCTTATCTTAGTTTAATTGGTTGGTGGGGTCGAAAGAACATATCTAACCTTCTAAGCTTAGTTAAGTAGCAATTTAGACTCATTGTACATGAAAGTGTAGTTGAGGTTGCCTTTGAATCACTCGGACTACATCGCATACACTATAAATCCTCTATATCTTATAGTTATGTTGCTGGTTTAGGTACCTTGCTCACTTTTAGTTGTTAAGTTGTTAATATTCTATTTTATAATCATATTTATCTAAGTGTTAATCTTGTTATCTTTATATTTGTTAGCAGACTTTAAATCACTTGTGTAAATAACAAAACTTCATAATCTGATCCTAGTTAAGCAAGTAAACCTTATAGTAGGCCTAACAACTCAATCTCTATAGATCGACAAACCCTTACTTACTCATTGTTGCAATCTGCTACAATTTTATTGCTAAATTGGCGCACGCCATACCTTGCTGGCGCACGCTAGGTTATTTATCTGAGAGCTTTTTGGCTCATGCCAAGAAAAGGTGGCGTATACTTGAGCTTCGGGTTGGTTTGGTTGAACGTTGGCGCATGCCATATATAGTTGGCATATGCCAGACTGACCCCTCACATGAACGACTGATCGTTTTGTTAAGTAAAGTTGAAGTAGTCCCTTTTTACGGAGGCATTAGTGAATATGCTTGTGCCGAACCCAGAACCGAAGAAGAATTAGTGCGGATCAGTGCACCATCTAGCATGCATGTGATTCACAAACCTAGACTAATTATTCACAAATTTCAGTGCCTTATGATCTATGTCCTTCCCCACAAAATAATGTTCCCATATTTTAAGAGCTCAAAAAATAGCATAATATTCTTGCTCATACGTGGTCCATGTTTGTCTATGCTCACTTAACTTTTCACTAAAATAGGCAACATGGCACTTCTCTTGAGATAAAATAGCTCCAATCCATACTCCGCATACATCAACATCTACTTCAAAAAGTTAAGTAAAGTCAGGGAGTGCAAGTACCAGTGTGGAGCTCAGCTTCTCCTTTAATGCATCAAATGCACACCCCGCCTCATCATTCTATTCAGCCGTAATCAAGTTGAAATTATGAATGAACCTTTAATAGAAAATTGCTAAGTCAAGAAAGCTTTGCACTTGACTTGCATTAAAAGGTACTAGCCATGTGCGAATAGCTTCGACCTTGGACTGGTCAACTTGGACTCCATATTTTCCCACCACAAAGCCTAGAAATAATAGCTTCTCCTTCCAGAATATGCAATTCTTCAGATTGATGATCAAGCACTTGCTCTTCAAGGCTTCAAACACTTACTTCAAATGATCCAAATGCTCCTCCTCAAACTTGCTAAAGACAAGGATGTCATTGAAGTAAATGACCATAAACCTGTCCAAGAGTGGTTTCATGACTTGGTACATCAAGCGCATGAAGGTAGGTCAACCCAAAAGGCATGACAAGCCACTCGTACAATCCATCTTTCATCTTAAAGATAGTTTTCCACTCGTCACTAGAGCGAATTTGTATTTGGTGGTATCTACTCCTCAGATCTATTTTCAAAAAGATCACAGCTCCACACAAGCTATCAAGCATGTCATTCAAGTGAGGAATAGGAAAGCGGTGCCCCATAGTTATCTTGTTGATGGCACGACTGTCCACGCACATCCTTCAAGTGCCATTTCGCTTTGGAACTAAAAAGGTTGGGACTCCGCATGGACTAAGGCTTTCTTGCACATAGCCTTTCTCCAAAAACTCTTAGACTTGCTTCCTCAACTCCTAGTTCTCTTGCGAACTCATCTTGTAATAAGGTAAATTAGGTAAAGTTGCATTAGGGATCAAGTCTATTTGATGTTATATTTCTCTTAAGGGTGGCCACCCCTTCGGTAACTCATCAGGCACGACCTCGGGAAAGAGTTCAAGCAACTCTTTAATCGGATTAGGGAAGTTGTTCTCTGAATTCTCTTCCAGCTCTGTAATATCCTTCATCATGAACAAATAAAATCCTTCGATCTCCTTGATTAAAGAGTGGAGAAATCTTGATATAGTTATGAAGGACACGATCTACACAGTACTATTTAGGTGGATCCTTCCTTGCTTTGGCTTCCTTGGGAGGAGAGTGAATTGCTGATTTCCCTTCTTAACTTCATAGGCATTCTCCTTCTCTCTGTGTATTGCATGATTATCAAATTCTTAACTTCATAGGCATTCTCCTTCTCTCTGTGTATTGCATGATTATCAAATTCCCAAGAGCATCCTAGCAAGATATGGCAAGCATCCATCTCCAACACATCACATGTCACCACATTAGTGAACTTGCCAATGGAAATAGGGACCACACACTTTGAGTTAACTTTGATTCCTCCACTAGAGCAAACCCATCCAATGGAGTACAGAATAGGATGAGCGTGACTTTGAGACCAAGTTTGTCTATGACATGCTTGCTCACAAAATTCTCCTGGCTCCCTCCATCTATAATCACTTTGCACACCTCCTCACCAACATGGCACTATGTGCAAAACAGGTTGTGCCTCTGAGAATCTTCCTTCTTTGTTGCTGTCAGTGCCACCTTCTGAATGACACCATAATATTCTCCCTCTTCTTTCTGTTCTTTGGAGTCTTCTTCCTCACTTTCCTCCTGATCTTCTTTCTCACTTTCCTCTACCGGGCACAATAAAGGGACTCTGATTGCTCTCCTTGATCTCCTCTTGCACATACTTGCACAAACTTTCTCTTTGGACACTCATATGATTTATGCGCCAATTCATTACACTTGTAATACCTAATCACTGTAGTGCCTTCAACTTCTTTCCCCTTTGTTGCAAACCTTCCAGAGTAACCCTAGGCTTAATTATAGCCCCAGACTCGGTTGTTTGGATTGTACTCTTCTCTACTCCACTCTTTTGAAAGGTTGAAGGCTGGCCTAGTCCCGAATAATATGGCATGGAAGTCTTCTTCTTCTTAAGAGTTGCTCCAATTTTTCTTACTTTATGGCAAGCATCTTGGAAATAAAGAAAAGTATCAAACTCCATCTTGCTTTTCACTTCGTAATTCAGGCTATCAATGTATCATGCAATTTGTTGATCTTCATTCTCCTCAATATTATTCTGGGTAGCATGCCTCATGAACTCAGCTGTATACTCATTCACGAATCTATTTCCTCGAGAACAAGACAAGAACTAAAGATATAATGATTGGTAGTAATCCATAGGAAGAAAATGGGACCTTAAGGCTTGCTCTATTGAGGGCCATTCATGAATAAGAGCCTCTCCCTTTTCTCCTCCTTGTCTCTTATTCCTTCCTCCACCAAACGGCTGCACTAGATTCTTACTTGAAGGCTACATAATTGACCTTCTGATCTTTGGTTAAATCTATGCAGTCAAAGTACTTTTCAACTAAATCTAGCCAATTCAGGAAAGTTTCTACATCTACATCCTCATAGAACTTCTCTATATTCATCTTAAAAGGCCTATCTACACGCCTTTCACCTCTCTCTTCTCCCCTATAGGCTTCTCTCCTCATGCCTCGACCAACAACTCCTCAGCCTCGTCACGAGCACCTTGGATCTCTCTCATATCTAGGATAGCATCCAAATCACCCTCTTCTTCTTCTTCTTGGTTATTACATACCTCAACTGAAGGGGGTGGCACTGCGTGTGGTTGCACATTGATGTTCCTCAGCTGAGTTAGAACTTGTTAGATCAACACCTCCAAATCATCAAGACATTTGTTGGTATCCGGATGGAACATAATGATTGGCTTTTTGGTGGTGCTAGGTGGGTTAATGAGGAACGAATCAGGGATCACATATTCTTGTTACACGGCTCGTAGATGGGGTCTCTCAATCGCTCAATTATAAGGTCAAAGATTATCATTCAATATGGAAATTAAGTTGATCTCACTCAGGCTCTAATACCACTCAGTGTAGGAATTTTTTCGAAATATGGTCGTGATGGTGTATAGGTTCAAATTGTAACAAGGAAAATAAAAATAAAGATAGTTACTCCTAAAACAAGAGCTTATGCAATTGATAACAAGAGAGGTTTAACTAATTAAGCAGCTAGCTAAGGGCATGTTTTATTGTAAACAACATGCAAATCCATGCATCGTAAAAAGGAAATAGAATCCTCTCAATATTTTAGGTTTAAAAATCTCATGTTCTAACGTAGCATAAGCGTGGGATAAAGAAAATTCATACAAGTAACAGATGGTTCGACCTAGGATAATTACAACAACGTGACCAACAACTGTCGTTGGTTAAGTTGAGGTTTGCTTGGTTACAATCCAACAACAACGGGGCAAATCCAAACAAGGTAACACACACAGCATAGACAATTCACACCTTAATTGTGTAATTCTGGGGATTCAAATATTTAGTCCTTATTCATTAATCAAATCATCCATATAAAGGGCATAATTTTAGGTGGTTTATTCATCACTTGGGCCAGCTGTTACAATAAATGTCACATATTTAAGACATGATCTTTCAGCTACTGAAAGCTAAGCAAATCAGAAAGCAAAGCAAACGTCCAAATCACATGCTAACTAAATGTAGCTTATTCAATGTGAAAGTAAATAAGTAAATGCAATTGCAAACCTTCCATGCACATATATACAGGCTTCTCATGTAGCTTCCATGCACATGTAGGCACACTTGAAGGACGTCCCTGTGTCATCCTCCTCTTCTTCAAATGAGACTTGTCCCAAGTTGCTAAGCGTGATGGCAAGGGCAAAGGATTATAGTAAGGGGTCAGATTAGCTATATTGAAAGTTTTTGACACCCCAAACTCTTCTGGAAGGTCCACCATATAGGCATTCTTGTTGACTCTTTACTGTATCTTATAAAGACCATACTTCTTCAGTTGAAGTTTTCCTCCCATGTGCGATGGAATCCTCTCCTTTTTGAAGTGCATCAAAACCTCTTTACCAGGTTGAAACACTTGCACATGCCTATGCTCATCAACTCTCGCTTTTTCCTTCATATAGGTTGAAGCCAATTTATTCTTGACTGCTTCCAATACTTCTTGTACATGCTCAGCAAAGGAAATAACTGAAGCATTGGCCTTAGGGAGCTTGATCATTGACGTCATATCAATCAAATGGTTTGTGTCTTTGTGTAGATGAGGGAGAAAGGCGAGTGTCCTATGGAACGATGCATGACCCCATTGTACGTGAACTCAGCTATTGGTAAGGCATGATCCCACTGATGCTTCTTCTCGTGGCACAAGCTTCGCAGAGGCTCCCAAGTGTGTAGTTTGTAGCTTTTGTTTGCTCGTCAGTTTGTGGATGAGCTATTGTGCTAAATTGAAGCATAGTATCAAACAATATCTGCAATGTCTTCTAAAAAGTGGAGAGGAACTTGGTGTCTCTATCTGAGGTGATTATTCTTGGAACACCATGCAAGCGCACAATTTCTCTAAAAAAGAGATGTGCAATCCCATGAGTGTCCATGGCTTTCCTACATGGGATGAAGTGAGCCATCTTGGACAACCTGTCAACCACAACAAAAACAGAATCCACACCACGAGGGGTGCAGGGTAAGCCCAAAACAAAGTCCATGCCAAGGTCTTTCCACACATTCATTAGAATGGAGAGAGGTGTGTAGAGATCCATATTATGTATTCCTCCCTTCGTTTCTTAGCACACACGGCAGTACTTCATAGCTCCTCCCACATCTACCAATATTCTTGGCCAATAAAATCTTTTAGAAAGGGTAGCAAGGGTTTTATCATGACCTTGATGAGTAGACATACCACCTCTATGTAATTCCGAAATTAGCTGATCACGAAGTGAAGTTTTTGAGATGCACATTTGATTACCTTTCATCAAGTATCCCTGATGCACGTGGTAATATTCGTGTCCATTTCCACCCTTGCATTTATCCCATATCATGCCAAAGTCTTCATCATGTTCGTATAGCTCTCGTAGGCATTCAAAGACAGTGACCACTCTTTCCAATTCAACAAGTAAGGCGGCCCTCCTACTTAAAGCATTAGCCACTATGTTCTGAGCTCCACTTTTGTGCACAATCTTAAAGGGGAACTTTTACAAATAGGTAGACCAGCGAGCATGCATATGATTCGAGAGCTTAGATTGATCATTTAAAAACTTCAAAGCCCTATAATCAGTGTAGAGTGCAAACTCCTTACCAACCAAGTAGTGCTCCTAATTCTTTAAGGCTCGAAACACTAAATAGAATTCCTTCTTGTAAATGAACTAGGTTTGGCAGTGCCCACTAAGCTTCTCACTGAAGTAAACTATAGGCCTCTTTCCTTGCATCAACATTGCTCCTATTCCAGTCCCTGAAGCATCAACATCTACCTCAAACAATTTGCTAAGTCTGGAAGAGACAAAATAGGAGCAAAGTTTAAGGCATCCTTTAGCTTACAAAAGGCTTGATCAACTTTATCACTCCACGCGAAAGAGGCACCCTTCTTAAGCAAGGCAGTTGGTTAACCCAAATGGCAAAGTTTAAGGCATCCTTTAGCTTACAAAAGGCTTGATCAACTGGCCATGCTTATTGATCACTCAATATTTGATCAGCTTAAAGACGATTGTCGAAACAGATTGCAAGCTGGCTTAGATATTTTTTATGTGATCACGATACCCATATTGATTAGGAATTTTAGCTTCTTGTTAAGGATTTTAGTAACAAACATTAGAAACTCTATATTTTTGTGCTATCAATCTTATTCCTAAACCCAACAATGCGGATTGAATGTGTAGTGATGTTAGACTCTCTTTCCTTCCGTTGAATTAGGTGCTCCCTCACTTACCAGAACTTAATCTAAGCCGTGATGTGCTTAATGAACATAATTGTATCATCTCCTTGGCACAATTCGCTCATATTTTTTTATAATTTTGCAGTTATACTTTTTTTTTAACATTATTCGGTATTTCGAAAACAATTTATTTGTCATGTGATTATTATTATTTTCGCGACAATAGTTCGAAAGATTTTTCGAACCAAAATTGATTCTAAATTGAAATAAAAATTGCTTTCTTGATAACATTATACTACATGTATAATTTTTTAATTGGTTAATAATAATAGTTGGAAGGAATTAAAATTTTATTTTCATTTTTAATTTTTTATAATTTCTTTAAAAACAATCTCTCTCTCTGTCCTTTATTATTTTTCACTCTCTCTTGTCTCTTCTACCTCTCCTCTCTCTCTCTTCACCCTCCCCTCTCTCTTCTGCCTCTCTTTCTCTGTTAGACTTTCCACAGCAGCGGTGAAGGGAAGGGCAAGGGTGGGTGGATCCCACGTGAGAAGGGAAGAAAAATCAAAAAGAAAAAGAAGGTGGGGGCCCAAGCGACCGAAGGAGAAGAGTGATGGTATACCATCCTTGGATGGAAGGGGGATGGATGGCCCCAGTCCACCATCAATTGAGTTATTTATTTTTTATTTTTTGTAATCTAGCTTATTATCTACTTCGTATATTTGTCACAATATTATTCGATCACAATATTTTTAAAAATAAGATTTGAGATGGAAAAAATATTTATAATTGTTTATTTCTTTTTAAAAAATAAAAAATAGCAATTTTTTATCTTCCTATAAATAGATATAGTTTAATTTTAAAAATTAATAATTTAATGAGAAGTATGAAAATTTATATTAACGAATACTAATATGTGATATAAAATTTTTATAATTATCTAGTTAATTTTTAATTGGCATTATCGACATTAATAATTTATCATTTCACATTCTCTATGTAATTTGAATTATTGCTAATTTAATATTTTTCAATGAGAATTATTTTTTTTAACTTTCAAAATTGATAATTTAATGCGAAGTAAAAAATTTCGATTAATGAATATTAATATGTGAACTAAAAAAATTTAAAGTTAATTGGGTTGATGATATGGAAGTAGATATATTAATTGTTTATTGGTTGGGGATGGATTGGGTGGGGGATACTGCTATGGGTAAAAAATTGAGTGTAGGAAGATGGAACCAATATTTTCCATTCTCATTGACCGTGTTATTGTTATGACAATTAAAGAGAGTAGTAGTTACATTTCTCATACAATTGTGGCAGCCTAATTAATTGTTCATGAAAATATGGAAACGTAATAAATAGTGTTACCTTTCTTATCATATACTTTTGGCAGGCGTCTCTTACCATAATAAAATCACATCCAAAGTTTAAAATACTCGCCCACATTTCCTGACCATATAAACAGACAGAGCACCTTATCATTCTGCAAATATCTTGTCTAGTCGTCGTTCAACAAACAATGGAAAAATGTGTCGCTACTTCACTTTCAGTACCTTATGGTCTTATGATTCTAATAGCTTCTATTACCTTAATGGTTACTCTGTCGGATTCCCGTACCATTCTGCCATTCAAAACTGTCCATGTTCAGATAGTTAACGAGCTGGTCGTAAATGTTAAGGTACACTGTCAGTCAAAAGATTATGATATAGGCGTCCGAGTTCTTTCCCCAAAGAACTATAGTTCCCCTTACAAATTCACTTATGGGTCCAATTATTTCAGTGGCATAATATACAACTGCAGCTTCCAATGGTCGTCGGGGCCATTAAAATACTACAGCATCTATGATGAGAGTCGCGATCGAGATCCAGATACTGACATTGATTGGTTTTGGTCGGTGCCAAAGAAAGACGGTCCATGTCGTATGAGCCATCCTCCTTCTGGTCCATATGATCTTTGCTATAAATGGATGTGAGAAGCATGGATTGAGTATGATTATGTTTTTGTTCCCTGTGTATTTAAATAAGCGCTTGGAGGTATTGCGGAAATTGTTGTCACCCCTTTAGATGTTGTCCTTAAGTCATGATACAACCAGTTAATGTATGTATTGGATTGATGGTTACTTTATAAATTTACTTATCTTTAAAAAGGATATGAGTCAATTAGTCAATTAGTCACCCCTAGTGTTGCAAGTAAATTGTATAAGAACGTCGAAACGAACATATTTGGAGTGGTCATTTTTAAAGCGATCGAACAAGAATATATAGATGGAAGAACCATATTATCGAGAGAAGAAGATAAAGATTAAAATTGGTAGACTAGAAAAAAATTGTGGAAGAGTAATAACTTTATTAAAAAATTAAGGGAAAGAGGAAAGAGAAAACAGAAAATGTAAAAAGCAAAGAAAGTAAGTAGCTAAAGGTTGAGGTGTTTTTTTGCAAGAAAAAAATAGTCCTAACTAGGTACAAAAATCCTAGGCCTTGTTTAATATAAGACAATTTAACATAGTATTGACCAAACAAGCATTGTTTTCAATTTCATGGTCAGACCACGTTTAGGAGTAGATATCGATAGGTGAACATAAGTACGCCCGGGTTTTGATCTAATCTGAGAATTTTCGGTTGGACCAAAAAAGATCTAAAGCTATCCGCATTTAATTCTTTTGTAAATTTTTGAAATGGTTGAGGTGGGAATCAAACCTAGGTGAGGGAGTGGAGAGTGAGAGAATTTTACCATTTTACTACACCAATTTATTGATTACTATTCTGATTAAATAAAATTTAATATGTAAACTACGAATATTAAAGAATAATTTAATTTATTGGACAAATATTAAGAAGTATTTAATTTAATAGTAGAAAATTATTTCATTTCATTCTTGTTGGCATTGCAGATATTTTATTTATTTTTCTAGTTTTATATTATTTTTTTGTATAAAAATATTTTTGAAAAATTTTAAAAAAATTATTTGTACCATTTATGTTATTTGAATTATATAATTTAAGATAAATTATGTAATTTGATGTTATTATGTAATTGAAAAATATTTATGTACACATGTATTTAAATAATTTTGTTTGGAATAATATAATTTTGGTTTGAATAATGACTTAATTTAAACTTCTTATCTTAAACTCTTAACCCATAACCTAACTTTAACCCTAACCATAAACTAATATATCTTAAATCTTAAATTCTATATGAATATTTAAAGCGAAACTATGGCAAATTTCTTTGGAATGAATTTTGATGTTATTAATTTTTACATGTATATATATGGTAAAACTATGTCAATTTCTTTTTGTCGACCACCGGTTCAACCGATAATACCGGTAGAACTAAATTCCAGGTAAATACTGGCATGACCTCTGTAACAGTAATAAAAACTAGGGTAAATTACATCTGGCCCCCTCGACTTTGAACAAATAGACGATTTCCCCCCTCTACTTCGCAAACTGATTAAAAACCCCTCCTAGTTTGGGGAAATTATACGATTTCCCCCCTCTAGCCGGAACCGGAGCAAATCTCCGGCGAGGAGGCACCTGAAATGATAATTATACCCCCTCTTTAACTTTTACCCCATTTTAACAGCTTCCCTCTTTTTTTACTTTCTAAAAACAAAAAACTAACCAAACTTCATGCAATTTCTCTCCCTCCCCTTCTCTCACGAATCCGCCGTCGAAGCCCTAATCAGAGGTTCTCTGTCGCGCCTCTCGTCCCCGCATAGTTTCCCCCTCTGTCAAACAAGAAGACCCTAGTTTCTGGGTTACTGGGTTTGTAAGGGAACAATGGCGAGCAAGAAGATTTCGTTGGAACTGGTCTTCGAAGGTGAGTCCAAATTTTTCGACAATGTTGATCCCGACAAATATTATTTTGCCTATTTGGTTCAACACGTTTACAAAGCCTTCCCAATAGAGAGTGCTGTCAGTCGTTATAAGTCGAAAGGGGGGTTAGAGATCACTAATGATGAAGATTTGATGTTCTTGTTTGAAATGTATGCTGATCAAGATGTCGTAACGATTGTTGTTGAACCTGATGAAAGAGGAATACCCCTTATGACTGTGAGCCCGAAGGGCAAAGTTCTCCAGAGGCATCTACGAGCCCAAGAAAAGTCCTCTGTTCTTAGACTTTATGGGAGTGAATCTGCTGGTCAGGATATTATTGATTTGACAAGGGAGAAAGAGGCTGGTGTGGATGAGGAAGCTGGTTTGGATGAGGAAGCTGGTTTGGATAAGGAAGCTGGTTTGGATGAGGAGGCTGGTATGGAGGAGGAGGCCATGATGGATGAGGAGGCTGGTGTGGAGCAGGAGTTTGGTTTGGATGAGGAG
>SOPF01027005.1:187419-207012 GCA_012979155.1 Hypericum perforatum | reverse complement strand
CTGGTGTGGAGCAGGAGTTTGGTTTGGATGAGGAGGCTGGTGTGGAGGACTGGGATGATGTGGAAGAGGAGTTTGAGGCTAGTATGGAGGAGGTTGGTGTGGAGGACTGGAATGCTGTGGAAGAGGAGGTTGAGGCAGAGGAGGAGGTTGCTGTGGAGGGGGAGGAAGAGGAGGAGGTTGCTGTGGAGGGGGAGGAAGAGGATGATGAGAGTGATGATAGTAGCTTCCACTTATCAGATTTTTCTGAAAGTGATGATAGCAGTTACCATCTGTCTGATTTTGATGATGTTGATACTTTTATGTCTGAAGTAGTTGGTGAAACCTCTGCCTTTGAAGATGTAGACCCCGATGATCAGAATCCATATCTTGAAGAGACAGACAGTGATAAGGAGATACCACTTGATCGAGGAGTGCGTAGGAGAGAAAATAAGAAGTTGAAGATGGATGCAGTTCATGATTATGGGGGTATACCTTATAGAGGTGTGATAGATGATGATTTCACTTTCTCTGTCAAGATGATTTTCAAGGATGTGGAGGAATTTAGGATTGCACTAAAGAGCTATGTGGTGAGGAATGGTTATGATGTTGAGATGATCAAGAATGAACCTTCAAGGATTACAGCAGCTTGCAGAGGGGATTGTCCATGGAGGATTCATGCATCAAAGTTGAGTGGGCAGAAAACTTTCATGGTGAAGACTCTCGATGATGAGCACACTTGTATGCGTGTGTCAGCTGACAAATTAGCAAATCCTAAATAGATTGCAAGTCAGATTAAAGAGTTGTTAAGAGCAAATCCTAATCTGGATAACAAAACCATCCGAGCCTCACTTGAAGCTTGGGGTGTAGATCCAAAAAACTGGAAATTGTGGAGAGCAAAAAAGCTTGCACGGAAGCAGACTCAAGGTGACCATGTAGATGGGTTTAGAAAGCTGCAAAAGTACTGTGAATTGCTTTTGAGCTTTAACCCAGGTTTAGTGATCAAGGTACAAGGACACCCGCAAAGTAATTTGGATCAACCTATGCAATTCTGGAGGGTATTTGTGTGCCTACATGCAATGAAGTGGGGTTTTATGAATGGATGTAGACCTCTTATTGGTCTTGATGGATGCCATTTGAAAGGGCCATTTGGTGGTGTGCTGCTGGCTACGATAGGTATTGATGTAAACAATGGTATAGTTCCAATTGCATGGGCAATTGTGGAAAAAGAGAACAGTGCCAACTGGTTATGGTTCATGGAGTTGCTTTCAGATTGTGTTGGTGCACATTCAAGTGGGAAAGTCCTTACTTTCATGAGTGATGGACAAAAGGTTAGTTGTTGCTTACCTTGTTAGTTGTTACTTACCTTGTTAGTTGCTACAAAAGGTAATTGTAGACTGATTTGCTTACTTTGGGACTGATTTGCAGGGCCTAGGCGATCAAATTGAAGCGGCCTTCCCAAATGCAAGACATCGGAGATGTTGCAAGCACATAATAGCCAACCTAAAAGACACCTTCAAAGGAGTAGATTTGACCAGCTTCTTCTGGCAGATGGCTTATGCAACAACAAGGGCTGAATTCAACAAGACCATGGCACTCTTGAAGTTAGAGCAACTTCCAGGGAAGCTGATAAATGGTGAACTGATGACTCCAGCAACTTGGCTTCAAAGGATCCCACCTGAAAAGTGGTCAAGGTATGCCTTTGATGATTATGTGAAGTCACTGGATGTTACTAATAACATTGTTGAATCGTTCAATAAATGGATTTTGGATCTGAGAGAAGCCCCTATTGTTGAGCTACTTGATAAGCTAAGACAACAAGTGATGATTAGGCAACATGAGAGATTTGAAATGGCCAACAAATGTGCTCGGAAAGTTGTTCCAGTTGTGATGAAACAGTTGAGAAAGTTGAGTGGATTATGTCGAAGATGTAAGATCTATCCAGCAAGAAACTTAGAGTTTGAGGTTGAAGCTGAAAATAAAAGATTTGTTGTTAAGCTTGAGGGTGGTACCTGTTCTTGCAACGTATGGCAGCTTAGTGGAGTGCCCTGCTTACATGTTGTAGCTTGTGTAACCTATCTGCAAAGAGACCCAGCTGATTATGTCAATGAGTACTTTACGGTTGAGAAGTGGAAGAGGACATATGAGCAGTGTGTCCATCCATTTCCTGAAGTAGATCTGGAACCCAATGTGGGTGAATCTTTCTTTCTACCTCCTCCACTGACTAGAAGAGCTGGTAGGCCTAAAAAATTAAGGACCAGGCAAGAAACAGAGCGTCCTCCATCAACTAGGTCCAATACGGTCAAATGTGCTATATGTGGTCAGCTGGGACATAATAAACGCTCCTGCGGAGGAGGACCTACTAAGGGCAAGGGCAAGGGAAAAAGGCCACTGGTATGTACTTTATTATATGTTTGTAGCTTTCTTTATTTAACTTTTACATAATTTAATGCACAAGTGCTGCCTTTTGAAGCAACAAAGAGGCTGACAGCAAGCACATGCGCCCCAAGTTGCCCTTTCAAACCCATCCACAACAACACAAGTGCAGCCACAGGTTTGGACTTTATCGATACATATTACAGAAATTTTTTGTCCACATATTGTTATTATTTTCGAACTAAAGTTGTCATTTTCATTTGTTTTATAGCAATTTGGTAGACCTACTGATATGTCTTCACAAACGGGGGTGTTTGAGCATGGAGAATCAAGCACAGCTTCAAGAGGAAGGGCTGCAAAATGTGTTCCTCAAAGAGGAAGAAGGCCAGCTGCTGGATCTGTTGGGAGAGGAAGAGCTGCTGCAACAACACATGGGAGAGGAAGAGGGAGAGGAGCTGCTGTTGAATCAACTTCAAGAGGCAGAGGAAGAGGAAGAGCAGTTGGGCACCCTCCATCAACATCCAGAAGTCAATCTAGTTCTGCTAGGACTGGAAGAAGCTTGTTGTTTGATTAACATGTAGCCTGTAGGTTGGAGGCCAGCTGAGGTTGTATTTAAGTGCAGCTAGGCTTTAGCATTTTGGTAGCTGAAATATTCAGCTTGTTTGACTGTTTGGTGTAGCTAAACTTGCATTTTGTGTTCTGAACTTCAACTGATGGATGGTGTTATGGTGTAATGAACTTGCTCATCTTTATTGTTTATGGTGAACTGATGCATTTTGGATGCTATGAACTTATGAACTTGCTCATCTTGTTCCATTTTGTTATGAACTTGCTCATCTTGTTCCATTTTGGATGCAATTTATTATGAACTTCAACTAATCAAAAACTTGCACACTTAACAGACTTCATTTCATAATACCTTCATTTCATAAAAGACTTCATTACAATTTCAAATTAACTACCTAA
This sequence comes from Hypericum perforatum, assembly GCA_012979155.1. Taxonomy (NCBI): domain Eukaryota; kingdom Viridiplantae; phylum Streptophyta; class Magnoliopsida; order Malpighiales; family Hypericaceae; genus Hypericum; species Hypericum perforatum. Next base: position 203,694 of record SOPF01027005.1, on the reverse strand, counting down.
TCAAAATAGTAGCATACATAACAACATTACACAAAATCAAGAAACATACTAATTTCTTCAAAGACATTAACGAACTATCCATCTTTCGTAACATCATCGGCATAATCTTTATGTCTTCAAATTCTTCTTCGTTGAACCCAATCACTGGATTTAGAGGATGATTACGGCTAGAAATCTCCCTTGGATTACACCAACCAACCCACCGGCAGCTATTCTTTGCACAACTATAGTATAGACGGCCCCGATTTTTGTCGCTCTCGGCAATCTTGACCAAAGCACGAACTCCACACTTGCACTCAATATTGTTGTACCTCACTCCATCATCGATCTCATATGTAGCGTTAGAAGACGACATGCCGCAATTACCTACTATAACAAACCGTAGCTCAAATTGAACCTTCTGCCCACACCGGGAGTAGCTCCCCGCGTTAATGCCCACACCAAGAGTAGCGCCCCGACCTTCGAAGCCTGAAAAAACCCAAATCAGTTTCACGATTTTTGCAACCGTAACCCAAAAGCAGCTCCTTCGACCCAGCTCTCAAAACCCTAAACCCAAACCATCTACTTCAACCCAGCTCAAAATAATAGTGTCGTGTCCTACCTTCCAAAGCAGTTCCTTGAACGCGGCTCTCGGATATCCCGCACCTGAAACCCAGGAGCTGCTCCTTCGAACCCAAATCTCGAAACCAAAAGAAACTCCTTCTATCTTTTAAAATGGCGAAGGGCAAGGGGTTAAAGTTTGGTTAGTTTTTTGTTTTTAGAAAGTAAAAAAAGAGGGAAGCTGTTAAAATGGGGTAAAAGTTAAAGAGGGGGGTATAATTGTCATTTCAGGTGCCTCCTCGCCGGAGATTTGCTCCGGTTCCGGCTAGAGGGGGGAAATCGTATAATTTCCCCAAACTAGGAGGGGTTTTTAATCAGTTTGCGAAGTAGAGGGGGGAAATCGTCTATTTGTTCAAAGTCGAGGGGGCCAGATGTAATTTACCCTAAAAACTATGCTAACAAGGAGAGACCTATTATTCAAATCGTCCAATCCATTTTTGACCTTTTTGTGTATTAAATGTGAAAAGATCATGAACCAAAAAATTGTAGACCAATATTTTATCTTTTTGTAATTTTTGAAATTGCGTCAATTAGATACTTCAACAATAAGTTACGATTTTGTTATCAAATTTGGTCAAAAGAATACGTGAATTAATTTTTAGTTCCGATACATATAAAAATGAATAATTTTGGTTTTATTTTCACTTGGAAGATACGGTGACAAAGTATTTATATATTGATATTAGTGATGTGAACAAGTACATCATGAAAGAATTCGAGAACTAATCCACCGTTGTTGTCATAAGTGAAGCCTCCCAAAAGCAATGTCCCAGCTCCAATATCTTGAAAATACACACATGATTTCCGGTGTTAAACTTCAAATTGCCAAAATACGGCGTCTGTTTGTGTTTTTGCTCAAATATCCTTCGCACTTCAATGTTCGGAGCTAAAAATATGTTTTCGTGATTTTGTACCAAATGCGCATTCAGAAAGCTAAAGCCCACCAAAAAACTTCCAATCTTAGGCGTCCGTGAGCTCTTCGAATTCGAATTTCAACACTAGACCTTAATTTAAAATTTCGGCCTGAGCCAAAACTCTCTACGCCTGGAAACTCAATCCGTAATTTGTGGTAACACTGCAAATATCGGTTTTTTTTTCATTTTGATGCTCCTGTTCATGGAATATTACTAAACTAGTACCCAAAAAATATAAATTACCGAAATAGTGTACACGGGGGACCTCCATAAATATTTTCCGTCACTTGGACCAAGAGACGAGAAAATTACCCATTGCTACCAAGAGACACATTTTTTCCGTCTTTTGGATCCAGAAAATTGACCCATCTCTTGATAGTGACGGGTAAGTGTCAAATTTTTTTTGTCTTTTGGTTATCTAGAGAAAATTTTCCCATTACTTTTTTTAATTTTTTTTTGGAAAAACTCAAATTGAGAGATTATATAAAAAAAATCTTTGAAGAACAATATCTTGGTACTCGAATGTCTAAAGGCGTTTGATAAAATTTTGTCCCCTAAAATGTCTTATTTTAGGAGAAAATTAGGTTTTTTGATCAAACGACATTTGCGAAGAACAATTTACTATGATTTAACTTTTTTTCAATGAGATTTTTTGGGTTACACCACAAATTTGCAAATAAAATATGGTCATAAATTGATTCTTGATTAAACAATTAACTATATTTATAGAATACTCATGTTAACTTAAGTTATCAAATTAGGATATAGAAAATTGAATATAACTCAGATTGAGTTAAAATTTTGTATGCATGATTCTCAATGTAAATATTTTGGAAAAAATTTAGAAAATCTTAAATGAATGTTTTTAGGTAGAAAAGATTAAAAATAAACTCGTCATTTGGTCGACCTTTTCACCGTAGACACTATTTTAGTAATTTTTCTTTTGTACAAGTTTAATATTTTTCATAAATAGTTACACCAAAATGAAAAAAATATATGTACGAGTATTAGACAAATGCAAGTTGTCAATTCAACTACAAAATTGTACACAATCAAACTACATATATGCGAGAAATTTGATAATGTCTTGCTGAAGGTTTTGGAAAAGGAATAGAACATATGGTACTCTCTTATATCACAAAAATTGTATTAGGGACTTGTGATTTAAAAACCATCTATAAAGTACAAAAATTTTCAATTAAAATTGTTTATTGTCTCGAGTACCTTCCTCAATATAGTTCAGCCAAGTGGAAAACCGATATCATCTTTTCATTTTTAATTGGCATGCCATCATCTTAACTTTTATAAAGTTAAGATCCACCATCTCTTTCACTCAGTTTCAACTTGCTTTAATCCCTAATTGCAGTTCACTTATCTTCAAGAATATGCCAACAAAGTTTTAGGATCCCGGGAGCTTTACGATCCTTTATCATATTGGTGAGGTAGCATTCGTAAAGTACTTTTCCAATCTTAATATAAAGTTCACTTTAGTACCCTGTAGTTTCACAGATTGACACTTAACGACCTGTGTTTCCAAAAACATCCAAAATAATCCTAAGCTTTCAAAAGGACTTTATGGGCAGTAGCTCCTTTGCTCGGGAATAAAATGACATCATTTTACAGGTGACTTGGTAGCCACCTCGGCGAAATTAACTTGATGAATTCACGACATGTACTGAATTTTCATTTACAAAAATAATACTTGATTAGTTTAATAATTTCCAAAAACCCCCTCTTATTTTATTAACCCTAGCCTAACCTAATTCCCCCTTCTCCCTCCCTTCAATGTCTCCAAATTTGATTTTTTTCTCCTTTCAACCTGTCCAAGACTTTGACCTTATCCTCTTTCTGAGTCTCTAGCATTCGGGTGGAACCACACTCCCATCAAACTCAGAAACCCAAACTCCCCGTGCAAGCCCAAAACAGGACAGCTGACCCTTTCTTATTTCATGAAAACTAACAAGGTATGAATTCTGAGATTTGCAAGGTGAAGACCTGTGGTTGTGGTATCCCTCTGACATTGCAGATGGCAAAAACATCACAAAATACTGGGAGACGATTCTACGGATGTGGATGTTACAATGAAAATGGTGAGAAAAAGTGTAATTTCTTCATGTGGCAAGATCCACCACTTTACAAGTGGGGAATAGATCAATTGTCATCACTTTTTGGGTCTATTAAGTAAAAAAAGAACGGTTATTGGCTCTCTCTTCTACCATTAATGATTTGGAAGTTAATTTGAGGAGTATGAAAGAGGAGACTATTGTGCTAGAGATGGAACTTGAAAAAGATAAAGACAAGTGTGCTTTGCTAGAAGTTCAGATTAAAGAATAAGACCACCTTATCAAGTTGCATAAAGAAGAGCTAAAGTTGAAGAATATTATTTGCATGATAATCATTGTATTAAGTATGCTTGTAATGCTATTTATGTAATAAGTATGCTTGTAATGCGGTTTATGTATTAAGTATGCTTGTAATATGGTTTATGTATTAAGTAAGTAAGTAGTGCAATTGACTTTGTATCAACTAAGTTGTCAAGTTGCAGACAAAAGTTGCTTAAAGAAAGCTTATCAAGTTGCTTAAAGAAGAGCAGAAGTGGAAGAAAGCTTACTGCCGCCATTAACACAAATTCAAACATCCTCGTAGACAAAAGTTTAAGAAATCTGCAGTGCAAGTATGCTTACTGCAAAAAGCTTAAGAAAGCTGAATTATCCTTATAAATTTGTTCAGAAGTTTAACTAGTTCAACATAAATCATCCTTACAAAATGGGTGGATCAATCAGATCGACCAAGTGACTAACACATAATCTTGTCACTTCAAAATAAACTACCGTCAAATCAAACATCTTCATTCTTGTGTTAACTACGATGGTTGAGAGCCAGTCTAAGACTTCCTGCTTGCTCTTGTCGATGGTCTAGAAGCTGCACCAAACTTTTTGCCAGCTTGTGCCAATGATTCTAAGGCTACATCTGATTTCTTGCTTGCTCTGGTTGATGGTTCTGATCTTTGGGATGGGGCAGAAGTTGTTGCAGCCTGAGCTTAAGTCATTGACACCTTTGCCATGGAGTCTCACCTATTTTTGTAGCCTTACAACCATGTGTGTTATGCCCAACTTGTTTGCAATTACCACAATAGACATTACCCCCAGTACAGGACACTTTGTTCGGATTGGCCTTTACCTCATCAGTAGCTCTTCTTCTTTTCCTCTTAGGCCATCCAGTTGATTTTCTTATAATAGGGGATGCACATCTTCTTCTTCAGTCTTTGGCCATTCATCCTTGCTCGACAATGGTATAATGAAGTGTCTATAAACTGCCATAAATGTCTCCTTAGTGTAGCTCTCATTGACAAAGTGATCTGGATTCATGCAGTGTGCATATATGGTAGTTATGGCATGCTTACATGGAATACCAACGACACTCGATAAACCAAAGTAATATATGCATTTAGTTCCCACATGCGGCATGTACAAGTCTGTGCACTAATATCAACGACACTCAATAAACCAAAGTAATTCACCTCATACTTTCTATCACTAGCATTAGTCGCATGACAATTAGATGCTTCAGCTTTTAGATGATTCATTACCTTAATGATATTTAGGCACAGATCGCCTATGTGTTTCTCCATTTCTGCCCTCTGTGTGCATAGCCTTTTCATGAACTTCCTTCTGATCCACTCAAGCATGGATACAATAGGCTTGTCAAGACCATGTAAGATTACCGAGTTAAATGATTCACTAATGTTGTTCACCACAAGATCCATCTTGCAATATGTACTAAAGTGGCTTCTTGACCAACATTTAGGATCATTCCTCATCAAAAAACTGAATGCATCTTCTCCCTGAGGTAACTTCTTCATCTTGTCCATATAGGCATTAAACTTTGCCTTGCTCCTTGTTGTTGTAGCTAGCCATAACTATTCCTTAAATGGTTGCCCCTTGAATATGCCGTTAAAATTTGCATACAAATGCTTCACACAAAATGCGATGCTCAACTCTGGGCATAAGAGAATTCATGGCTTCTTGGAGACCCTACAATACAAACATTTATTGTACATTAAAATTCTGAAACAAGCAAACAAATACAAGTGCATACACAATTTAAGACTTTACCTTCTATTTGTCAGACATAAAAACCATTTTGGTATCACTTAGATGCCCAAAGTCATCAATTATGTTCTACAGAAACTAGCCCCAAGATGCTTTGTCTTCTGCTTCAATAACTGCAACCGCTAATGGGTACATAAGATCATTACCATCTTTAGCTACCGCAGACAATTATTGACCTCCTATCAAACCCTTCAAGAAACATCCATCCAACCTGATGAATGTTTGCAAGCCTAAAAAGAAAGCAGCTTTTGTGCTGCAAACCTAACATACATGTACTAGAACTGAGGTACGGGTGGAAGTGGCACCAAACACACACGGTCCACTCTGGGCTATTTTTGTTTGATATATCTAGGAGAGCCATTTCTTGTGCTGATTATGACTTAGCTTCCTTTATTTAATGCTAAAATAATGGCACCATAGTCGCATAAGCGATAATATTGGTCCTTCGCATCTCTGTGAATAAGATTTAAAGCCCTTCGCTTTGCTCGATAACATTGTTGTAGAGAAACAGTAGCTCGCAACTTCTTGTAGATAGCTTTCTGCATTGCACTCACAATCCATATTGGATTATCACAAATGTCCTCAAGAAATTTTTCCATGATGTACCTGAAATATCACAAAATCATTTCATATATTATGATACAAATGTTTGACCAAAAATTGAGAATAAAAACGTACTTAGATGTCACTAGGTGGTTATCATATGTACGGAGACATTGGTACTCAGCGTACCAAGTCTTGATTTGAAATGTTCCATCCTCACTTATACGCAAAGCATGTACTTTGAACCCACAATCATGCTTACACACAAGTCTGACCACTTGTCTGTTATTTTTCTTGAATTCACAATCACATCCTTTGTTGATGTTCCATGTTCTTAGAGCTTGTCTAAGAACTTCAACTAATTTGAACTTCATATCAGTGCATATAGACACTATTCCATCCTCATATGAATCCTCAATAAACCATAGGTAGTCTTTAACTCCATCATCATCTGAGTCTACCGCATCATATAATTCTGAATCACCTAATATAATGGGATTCTCTTCATCTACTTCATCTACAAGAGGCTCGGTCACAACAGGGTCAACCTTTACTTGTTCAGGCACTATAGGCTCAACTACTACAACCTCTATTTCATCTTCAAGAGGCTCAGTCATAACAGGGCCAGCTTCTACTGGTTCACCTATCACTTGTTCACCCTCCACTTCTTCTTGTACCAGTTGTTCATCCTCCAGAGATTCATCCTCCAAAGATCCATCGTCAAACAAGAAAGCTTCATCTACATAATTAGGATCATCACTATCTTCACTTAATTCTTGTTTAACCATATTATTCTTACTACCTTCAACATCACTGGCATCGCTCCAACTTGCTTCAGCTTTAGCTTCAGCCTGAGCTTGGAATTCTGGGGTAGAATTATCTACTTTTAAGGAAGCCTCCAATCGCTTCCTCAACACTTCAACACTTATGTGGTTATCTCCATCTTCCATGCCAAACACATCAGTACTATCATACCTTCTTTGCCATTCTACCATGCTTAACACTTCACAGTCAGAAAGTAACGGAACCAACCCCTCATCACTATCTATTGCTTCTCTCCTAAACCACATTCTGAATCTATGTCATGGAAATCCTAAATATTTCTTATAAAATCCAATCAGACTCTATAAGCTTAGATAATCTATCTCAAACCCAAGCCATGTTTCATAAGTTGAACCACCCATATACTTCCTATCACTGTTGTCGTTGACACAATCTCCCCTGAAGTGGAACCAAACTCAGAACATGTCATTATTTATTGCATGCAGAGAGATAAGCTGTAATAATAAAATACCTAATGGTCATGAGATAACCACTTGAACAATGATAAAGTATAACAAAATTGATGAGAGATAAGCTGTAATAACAAACCCTAAGTCCTCATTGAAACTGAGATATGATGAGGATTACCTGGGTTTTCTCGGGAAAAGGAATATTGAGGGAAGGTCCACTTACGGGAAGGAAGGGAAGGGAGGGAACGAATATAAGGACAACAGAAGGGAAGGAATGGAAGAGTTCCACCGGAATGCTTGAAAGAGGAGGGGAAGGTTTAGGGTCAAAGTTTTGAGAGGAGAAAATTAGAGGGAAGGGAGGGAGAATGGGGGTTGAAGAATTTGGGGATTTAAGTTAGAATTTGGGGATTTGAAAAAATTTAAACTAATTAGGTATTAAATTTGTTAAAAAAAATTAGAACACGTCAAGTTAAGTTCGCTGAGGTGGATGCCAAGTCACCCATAAAATGATGTCGTTTTGTTCCTAGCCAAGGGAGCTGCTGCCCGTGAAGTCCTTTTGAAACCTCAGGATTATTTTGGATGTTTTTGGAAACACAGGTCGTTAAGTGTCAACCCATGAAATCACAGGGTACTAAAGTAAACTTTTCCCTAAATATTAATCTCATATCTCTAACCATCTTTAGTAGATCCAGCCTTAGGGATCTCAAAATAGAGATACGACTTTAGCTAATAGATCAAATGGTCAAAATACCACATGCAATCACAAAATATGTGCTAGTTAAGTTTGGGCAATTTTATTTTCTAGCTAATTTTATTGTCTTAGACTTCGACCCACATAAAAATTTCCTTCTCTTCTTGGGAAGACCATTCCTTATAACAATTTATGCTTATATTTATTTTAATAGAGAAAAACTGATCTTATGTGTTGGTGATGAATGATAGAGTATCAAATGACTAAGGCACTACACCACCGTTAAGAAGAAGAAGTGTGCATGCATATTGATTCAATGTTCGATGAAGCTCTTAATTTGGAGGAATACTTGAATTAAAATTCAATGAAAGAAATGGATGAAGACACACTTGATCAAGGTTAACATATTGAAAAAGTCAAAAGAGGATGATGAAGAAGACTAAGAAAAGGCCAAAATAGAATTTAAACTTTGTAAAGGAATACCCATAACACCATCTATCATAAGACCACTTACTTTGGAGTTGAAGAAATTATCTCCTTACATATGATACATATTTTTAAGGAGGAAGACTGTCTATCATCATCTTCAATAAACTCACTTAAGAAAAAAATGAGCAAATTTTCTCATTAGTGAACACGCAAATCAAGACCATGAGGTGATATCTAGAGAATCAACTCATATATTGTAATGCATTAAATTAACATAGAGGATAGAGCAAAACCAAAGGAGATCGTCATAGAAGAATCAACCCAGGAAAGAAGTTATCAAGAAAGATGTAATCAAATTTTTTGATGCTCACATTATTTATCCTATTTTAAATAGCAAGTGGGTAAGTTTAGTATAATGCATACCCAAGAAAGGAGGAATGATGATTTAGACTAATGAGGAAGAAGAGCTGTATACCCAAGAAAGGAGTAATGATGATTCAAAGTACTGAGGAAGATGAGCTAATTACTGTAAGGACAATCATCAGATGGCGTGTATCATCAATTATAGAAAGTTTAATACTGCTGCTCAAGAAAGATCACTTTTATCTCTCATTCATTGATCAAATGTTGAACATCACATAACATGCCTATTATTATTTTTATGATGGCTACTCCAATTATAATTAGGTGCTCATCTATATGAAAGATAAGACTATGTTTACTTATCCTTTTAGTACTTTTGCCTATTAGAGGATGTCTTTGTGTCACAACCTAAACTGAGGTTGGTGAACGGTGCTAGACTCTACAACATTTTGACAACATAATGCAAGCCTAGTAAGCCTCAAATCCTTCTCACAACAATCAAATCCAGTGGAAGCGAATTTCAAACATAATTCAACAAAATCTCTTATCAACATACTAAAACCAAACCAAAATAATTTTACAAACCAAAATCCACAAACATCTCCAAAGTAACTGAACAACATCTCAAAAGCATTATAACTATGGAGCGTCTATACAAAAATGGAAGCATAACATCATCCAGAGACCTCAAAAGTAGCCCTCGAACAAATAAGTGGGGCCTAAACCACGGACTCCAGACACTCGAACAAATTAAGGTCTTTAGGAACCTGAAATTTATTTGTAAGGGGTAAGTTTCCGAAAATACTTAGCAAGGAAATAGAACATAATATATTAGTTATGGCTAACATATGCATGCAACAGAACTTAGAGCCATGAATAGGTTTTTGTAAACACAAATATCAACACCCACACACACATAGAGCCATGAATAGGTTTTTGTAACGCCACTTCTTCTGGTGACCAGGGATATCCAAATGGCCAATAAATCTTTCAATCACAAATAACAGAAACTAGCGTACAAATGTAAACTACCAATAGCTTATAACAAATATAAGCTAGTGATAGTATACAAATGTAAACTAGTGATACCCCCAAACTATGAGCTCATAGACTAACATCCCCAGTTAGTACAGAAAAGGCTATTCATTTCTCTCACAAAAACATATAACTTATCAGACTGATGACCCAATGGTCCATAATCACATCCTTCAGACGAAACTAATCAGCCCTAAGCTAGCACTCTAGCCGGCTAATCACAAATGTCACATGCCTTCCACACAATCACAAATATGTCCAAATGTACCATGGAGCAAACCATATGCATGTGACGCATATAATCAAGATCCGAAAGAAACACATATCAGACACAACCAAAGTTATCATATACTATCCACTTACTCTGATAACGATGCTCGAAAACATAGATTCTCAAATCCAAAACTCCTTCCAATTAAAGTTCCTTCACCAAAATGCTTTAGACAAATCTGTACAAATATACTTAACCACAACCTGAGGTTAACCCTTGGTTTCCAAAACCAATTCACATCCAACGCTTCAAAATGTCCAACTTAGATACAATCGCAAAGCATCATTGCAAACTCATCCAAACGCAACCAATAGTTCAAACCCTTTGAATGTTTCATTCCATACAAGAATGTATATACTCTAAGAACAAGTCACACAAGCCCAACCATGCACAACAATCTGTTTTGCCAAACCAAACCTCTATTTAGCTCATCGCAAGTCCAACCACAATTAATCATAAAAAATCACACAAACATACCAAACCAAGCCCAAATCTCACTTCAACACAACTCCCCTATATATAGTCAACATCTCAGAACCAACAATTAACCTCAGAATCTAAAAAGAGTCCACTTATCAAACTCAACTCTCAAACTTGCTCAGCTGTGAACGCAGCCTGTCTATCCAAACTTCAAAAGCATGCACAAGATGTTTCCCTCAACCAAAACACACATATAATACATATTTGGAAAGCTTATCAAGTCCTCTACAATCGACATTAGAACATCCAACCCAAATTCGGAGTCTACATATGCTTACCAATCACGTTTTCCTCAACGACCTCAGCTATGTGCTTATCCAACGACGTCTAATTCAAAAAACATTTTCCATCGATTCTCTAATCGAAAATCCACATACGATATATCAAACGAAAGGTATTGAAGTCGTCTATGAGATGTCCAAATTTTGTAGTCTTGTTCGGAGTTAAAGTCAACTTACCAAGCCAATCTTCTTCCCGTTGCTCACTGACTACCCTAAAAACAAACTCTATGTTCAAAACGATTTTCCCGTCAACTTCTTTATTCAAATCACAAACGGTTTATACCATTAGAAAGGACTATGTCTCTTCTTCAAGTTCCTTAACAATCAAAAACTCTAAATCTGAGCAGAAAATCACTTACCGAGTTGACCTAAATTGACCTGCCTGCTTCTTTCTCTTTCCTCTAACTCTCTCTTCTTTTCTTTGTTTCATTTTATGACTGACCAACTGAGCTTCCCACCTCTTCTATACCCTTCCTGAGTGCGAGAGGTAAGTAGGTGAGTCAGGAGCTGCTTGTTTCACCTCCTCCTTACCCTTTAGCTCAGGTAAAAATGTGATTGGTCCTTGTTAAGTTGTGATCCAATCAAAATGCTCTAACTTCTAGCTCGTTTTTCACCTAGTTCCTTTGATTTCTGACCAAACTTGTAGATAACTAACTTGTAGGGTATTGTGTCTAGTTTCTAAATTGTACTCTCTTATGTCCATTAGATCAAAATTGAAGCAGTTATGGCCATTACACTGCCCAAAGGTCAATCTGCCCGAGAAATGACTAACTACATTCACGGAACTCAGAATTTCGTTGCGTCAACTTTGTGGAACTTGAACCAACTCGTAACAGAGATTAAATGACATCTAAATGCACTTCCATAACCCATCTCTCAAGTAGATAGCACAGCGCAAAAATGATCGACCAACTCTCGAGGTTATCACAATTCTCCCCCTTATGAAAATTCGTCCTCGAATTTAGTAAAGGTAGAAGTACGTAGTGTGTCACTCAAACAGATGCGGATACTTCTCCTACATATCTTTCTGCAATTCCCATGTAGCCTCTGTGGAAGAATGATGTTGCCATTCAACTTTCACAAACGGAAGTTCTTTAGTTGTGAGACTTCTCACTTGTCTATCTACTATCCGCATAGGTCGCTCCTCGTAGGTAAGATCATCTTGAAAGTCTACATTTGGCTATTCTAGAACATGTGAGGGATCATGTAGATACTTCCGAAGCATTAAAACATGAATCACTAGATGTACATTTGAGAATGTAGGCGATAGTGCCAATTAATAAGCTACACGATCAATCCTTTCCAGAATCTCAAATGGTCCTACAAATCTCGAACTCAGCTTGCCTTGCTTGCCAAACCTCATGATGCCCTTCATCGGTGATACCTTGAGAAACACACTCGTGCCCACTTCAAATTCAAGATCCTTTCTCCTTTTATTCGAGTACGAGATCTATCTACTCTGAGATATTCGTAGACATTCTCGAATCACTTTAATCTTATCAACTATCTCCCGTATGAATTCAAGATCTAATTGTTGCTTCTTATGAACATCATCCCAACAGTTTGATACTCTACCCACGATGCCATCTGAATACTACTCTGATAACTGTTATATATGAGAATTCCATCAAAGCCATCAAAGACAATTAAGATTCCCAATTACTGACAAAATCAATCATACACAATAGTATCATATCCTCGAGAATTGAATTACTCTGACTGTCCAACTATCTGAAGATGAAATACTCTAACCAAATTCAAACGTATACCCATGGGATCTTCAAATTTCTTCCAAAATCAAGATATAAAATATGTCCCTCCAACGGAGACAATCAAGATGGAAATTCCATGTAGACGAACAATATGATCAATAAATAACCGAGCATACTTAGTAGCATCATATGCACTCTTGATTGGTAAGAAATATGCAGACTTTGACACTCCATACATGATAATCGAAACTAAATCAAACTCTCGTGATGAAGTCGGAAGGCCTACTAATAGATACATCATAATCCTTCAAAACTCCATTCATCTCTTTTGTCTCATATTCAGATCCCTTTAATGAAAATATACTTTAAGCTCTTGTGATCAATAAATACTTTAAATTTCTCCCCATAAAGATAATGCCTCAATATCTTAAGCGCAAACACAACTGCTGCCATCTCTAACTTATGCACTGGGTAGTTATACTCATGTTTCTTAAACTGTCTAGATGCGTACGCTATCACATTCTTGCCTTGCATCACAATACACAGAAAATTTGCCTGATGATAATGGTACTGCTAAAATTGGAGCATTGGTCAACAAACGCTTCAACTCTTGAAAACTCCTCTCACAATCTTTTCTCCACACATACTTTGCATTCTTCTGAGTTAGTCAAGTGAGTGGCATTCTTCTAAGTCAGTCAAGTGAGTGGAGTAGGCAAAGCAGAAAACCCTTTTACGAACCTTCTATAATAACTTGCCAACCCAAGAAAATTGTGTATCTCTGTGACACTAGTAGGCATTGGCCAATTTAGAACAACTTCTATTTTCATTGGATCAACTAACACTCCATCCTTGGACACAATATGTCCTAGAAAAGCCACACTCTGCAACCAAAACTCACACTTTGACAACGTAGCATATAACTGATTATCGAGCAATGTCCTCAAAACTAACCACAAATGATTCTCATGTTCTTCCTTGGTCTGTGAGTAGATCAAAATGTCATTGATAAACACAACTGCAAACTAATCCAGGAATGGCTTGAACACCCGATTCATTAGACCCATGAAGTAGGCTGGTGCATTCGTAAGACTGAATGGCATGACTAAAAACTTGTAATGTCCATATCTGGTTTTGAAAGCTATCTTGGTCACATCCTCCTTTCTAATTCTCAACTGATGGTACCCTAACCTTAAGTCAATCTTTGAAAACCACTTAGCATCTCTCGACTGATTAAACAAATCATCAATGTGTGGAAAAGGATATTGGTTACGAATAGTCACTTTATTCAGCTTGTGGTAGTCGATACATAACCTCAAACTCTCATCCTTCTTCCGAATAAACAACACTGAAGCACCCCACGGAGAAACACTAGGTCGTATGTATCCTTTATCCAACAATTCCTGCAGCTGTACCTTTAACTCTTTCAATTCAATAAGCGCCATCCGATATGGCGGTATCAAAATTGGTTGTGTCCCCGACATCAACTCAATGCAAAACTCTATCTTCCTCTCAGGTTTACCACCTGGTAACTCATCTAGAAACACATCTAAAAACTCTTTCACAATAGGAATGTTGTCAACCTTTATCTGATTTGCATCTAAATCCACTTCTTTAACAATAGCCAAATAACTTACACAACATCTTCTCAATAATCTTCAAGCCTTCAAACAAGATATAAGCCTCGGAGGAAACATCCCATCACCCCGAAAAGCAAATTCTTGTTCACCCTTAGGCATGAACGTCACAATCTTCTTATAATAATCCACTATAGCATGGTATGATGATAGCCAGTCCATCCCCAAAATAACATCAAAATCATCCATGTCTAACACATGTAGATCAGCCAAGATCTCATGGCCATCTACGACTATCACACATGATTTATAAACTAAATTCACATGAATGATATGACCAGAAGGGGTACACACCTCTAAAGGCTCCCCTAATGACACTAGTGGATTAGCAGAAAACTCAAAAAATTGGGGCGACAAGAGTGAATGTGTCGACCCCAAATCAAACAAGACTACAACGTGTGACAATCCTATAGGAAGTATACCTGAAACTACATTATTAGATGATGTAGCATCTCTTTTATTTTTTTCTTTTTCTTCTTTCTTCTTTTTTTCTCTTTTTTTTCATCCCCTTTTTTTTATATGTTACATTCAATATGTCACAGGCATATCCTCCCTAATGGAACAAGTCAACATTTAAGAGGTCAAATAAAAAGGTTATCTAACAGAGGACAAAGACACGACAGATCCTATGCTCCGTAGCATTCCTATTAAACATCATATAAAACAACCAAGGTTTAGCTCTAATACCAACTCTGTCACGACCCAAACTGAGGTCGGTGACCGGCGCTAGACTCTACAACAAATCGACAACATAATGCAAGCCTAGCAAGCCTCAAATCTTTCTCACAACAATCAAATCCAGCGGAAGCAAATTTCAAACATAATTCAACAAAATCTCTTATCAACATACTAAAACCAAACCAAAATAATTTTACAAACCAAAATCCACAAATATCTCCAAAGTAACTGAACAACATCTCAAAACCATTATATCTACGGAGTGTCTATACAAAAACGGAAGCATAACATCATCCAGAGACCTCAAAAGTAGCCCTCGAACAAAGAAGTAGGGCCTAAACCACGGACTCCAGACACTAAGGTCTTTAGGAACCTGAAATTGATTTGTAAGGATTAAGTGTCCGAAAACACTTAGCAAGGGAATAGAACATAATATATTAGTTATGGCTGACATATGGATGCAACAGAACTTAATCATGCTTGACTTCACTCAAATCAAAATGCGTGATCATCAAATTCTATTACCAAACATAAATATCAACACACACACACACACACAGATAGAGCCATGAATAGGTTTTTGTAACGCCACTTCTTCTAGTGACCAGGGATATCTAAATGGCCAACAAATCTTTCATTCACAAATAACCTTTACTAGCATACAAATGTAAACTACTGATAGCTTACAACAAATATAAGATAGTGATAGTATACAAATGTAAATTAGTGATACCTCCAAACTATGAGCTCATAGACTAACATCCCCAGCTAGTATGGGAAAGACTATTCATTTCTCTCACAAAAACACATAACTTATCAGACTGATGACCCAACGGTCCATAATCACATCCTTCATACAAAATGAATTAGCCCCAAGCTAGCACTCTAGCCGGTTATTCACAAATGTCACATGCCTTCCACACAATCACAAATATGTCTAAATGTACCATGGACCAAACCATATGCATATGACGCACACAATCAAGATCTGAAACAAACACATATCAGACACAACCAAAGTTATCATGTACTATCCGCTTACTCTGATAATGATGCTCGAAAACATAGATTCTCAAATCCAAAACTCCTTACAATTAAAGTTCCTTCACCAAAATGCCTTGGACAAATCTGTACAAATATACATAACCACAACCTGAGGTTAACCCTTGGTTTCCAAAACCAATTCACATCCAACGCTTCAAAATGACCAACTTAGATGCAATTGCAAAGCGTCATCGCAAACTCATCCAAATGCAACCAATAGTTCAAACCCTTTGAATGTTTCATTCCATACAAGAAT